>JABUQX010119968.1:25000-37500 GCA_015478945.1 Trachelipus rathkii | reverse complement strand
ATATGTACTATATAATACTATATAGATATATTATTATATACTATATATGCGCTATTATATATATAACGTCAGTACATAAATAACTTATATAATATATAAATACGCTACCGCTAGTTACCCTACTAATTATGATAGAAACTTTCATTTTACTTATACCCTATACTATTCATATACTATATATATATATAATATATATATTAGATAGATAGATTAATAGTACTATATATATATATATCTATATATATATTATATATTATATATATATAATATATATATACATATATATACTATATATAATATATACATATACGAATGGAGGGACTTCGTCCCCCCCTCTAGTCCACCGTCAGCTCGAGCCCCTAATTTTTTTTTAAAAATAATTAACATATAAAAAACTCAACATAAAGAAGCAACTATGCTGGTAAGCTTCTAGCGTCCTCCTCTGATGTGGACGTTTTTAGTTAACAACCTGGCCAGGGAGTGACACGAGTAGCGTTTCGCGCGATTCTTTTCGATATCATGTCTTTATGTAAATTCCTTCTTAAAGGAGTAGTTGCCGTAATATATATTATACTGATATATATAATATACCTATATATCAGTAACTACTAATTTAGTAACGTTATATATAGTATTTACATTGATTGGCCTAAGAAATAGATTTATACTACACTATATATATATATCATATCATAGTTATAGTATATATATATATATATATATACAGAGAAATATTAAAAATAAATAGTATACACTATATAATATTTAAAGACAATATACGATATCTCGATAAGAATACTAGTATATATTTACGGTAGAGTATCCCTTCTCTAAGTATCCCTAGTATACCCTAGTATAGTTTTCCTCCTAGGAATAGGTATTATCTGCTAGGTTAAAAAAAATATATACAAAAATCCTAATTTCAATAAAATTCTGAAACTTATGCTGTATAGTTCAGTCGGAAAACCGCTGTGATCGCATTTTCTATAACCCCGGATCGACTCCTGTTCGGTATGCAAAGCAAAACTAAATCAGTCGTGTTTTGTAAAGTATTCAACCTCTAGATGTAACTGAAACCTGTATCAAAACAAGACCAGCTATGACAATCATGAAAGAGATCCTATTCTTCGAGCAGTAACAAGAACCAAGAAGAAGATGATAAAAAGAAGTCTATGATTTTCTCCAACCACTAATTTTTTCTTGACCTTTTGGATAAGGCGAATCGCCTCGAGCTACATCTCGCCTTTCTTCTTTAAGGAATCGGAATCATTAAAACTAGTATCATAATGGCGTTTCTCCTTTTCATTCTCCACTGCAGCTTGAAAAAAAAAGGATTTAATATTTACAAAGAAAGAAAGTTCATAAATACATGCACGAACTTCGGTATATCATCGATATATATAATCTATATATATCATCAATATTAATATATTATATATAGTACCTATATAATATATATTACTATATTATATATTATAATAATATATATATATATATACTATATATTCATGCCTACGTAATATAATATATATAATCCTCACTTTGTCTTGCAAAAATTTGCAAATTAACTGAAGAGAAATTCAATGGTTCATTATTGAGGATTTTCAGGTTTTGACAGGTTTTCGGTCAATGACATCAATACGGTATATTAAATAGACTATTCTGATACAATCATACCCCCTTCCCCAACTGATAATATATGATACTATATACCTACTATATATATATATTACATCAGTAATAATATATATACTATTATATACTATATACTTATACTACTACTATTTATATAATATACTATACGATACCAGTAAATATAGCTATATATATAATATACTCATATACTATATATATACATATCATATCTTATATATACCGTATAATAATGTTATATTACAGAATAACAGATACGTGCTTTCAATACATTAAAATAACATAAATTGACATTCTATAAAGCTAACACTTTATAATATTATAATTGGAGTTAGCTCCAATATCGCGATGGAATGCACTGCGATGGTGCGTTCATCAGTCAAACTAGATCGAGTATTACGAGTGTGTTTAATAAAACGGTTAATAAAATTTAATGTTCTCAAATTTAAGCCTAGGATTTGTTTGAGATGTCTTGTTTACTTAATTCTTAAAAATATTATTTTAAACACAGATTTAAATAAAGTTAAATAACAACCATAAGCACATATAATCAAATAATTAATTAATAATCAATAATATATAATAATAACAATAATAACTAATAATGAATAACTAGTAATAATAATAGAATAATTAATAATAATAATAATAATAACTAATAATAACAATAATAAAATTATAATAATGAATAATTAATTAAACAATAATATATAATAATAATAATAATAAATTTTTAATATTTTAAATCTAAGATATATAAAAATTTATGTAATATTATATCATTTAGTATATGTGTATGTATAATATATTATATATATAGTTATATGAATATAGATATATCTATAATATTTATTTATAGCTAGCTTATAATAATAATACCTGATAATATATTAATATAATATATCATTTAGACTGCTGATATATACCATATATATATATATATATGATTATTATATATATATATTATTTAATTAGATAGTTGATTGACTATAGCTAAGCCGACTATAATGTTTCTAGAACTTAACATATTAAAAAAATATTTACAATAAAAGTCATTTACAAAATATACACATACTTAATTATAATTAACGAGTAAAAAATATTTTCTTGTTAGAAACTATTGTAAAATGTTTACATAAAGTATATAGACACACACACAAAAGAGATTTAAATGTGAATCACTGCATTGCTTATTTAAAAGAATTTTTTATCAAACTGAAGCAGGCTACTTAATTAAATATAATATTTGATAATTAATAGAGTAAACTATATTTTCCTGTAAAAAACTATTTTGTAGTATTTTACCTACAATATATAAACATTCAAACAAAAACTAAAAAACATAAAAACTTTAAGGAAAAAATAAAGTTTTTAAAGAGATTATTTATAACTAAAGGATACCTTTGATAAAACATTTTAATTAAGTCATTTTATGATAATAACAATATTAGTAATATTAATTCAATATTAATTAAATTAGAAAAAAACAAAAATTCTTAATAATACTTTACTTTGCACCTTTCGCGGTAGAGAGAAGGAATCTTTAAGTTGATCAGAGTACCACAGATCTTATATATATCATCTTTTAGTCTATAATAAACAATATATGAGATACCGCCTCATATAGATACTTAATAGTCACTATATATATATATATCTGTCCTCACTCACAACTCAATATATATAGGCCATAGATATATCAATACATCTATATATACATATATAATTACTATATAGCTACTTATCAATATCATATATAACATTCACTATATCAAAATAAACTACTACAGATTACACCTTACTAACGGTATAATAGCGTCACGTATATAACTATATACTATATACTAATACTATTTAGATATAAAAATTATACGGCTTGCAATCACTAATCTATGCCTACATCCTAATATTTATTCATATATATATATACTAATACCTATTATATATAATATAGCTATATACTGCTGTTAGTTCTAATAATATATTATCATAATCATAACTTATATATATATATTAGATATATATATCTATATAATATATATCATATTATATAATATACATCATTATATCATGTACTATAATACCATTTACTAAATGCGTAGTTGAACAAGATTGACTTAAGGTCAGATAACTACTATAACAACGTAAGGAAGACAGATTTTTCTAAAATATAGATATAGTAAATTATATTACTGTCCGATAGCTCCACTAAACCTTGTATAAATATGCAGATAACATTAGCTAATTTACTTAAATCACAGTAAACGATCCTCATTTAGATGAGTGGTTGAAAGACTTGCATAAATAATAATAAAATATAATACAAATATAAATATCAAAAACAGTTTGGCGCTTTATGTTTTTTTGAAAAGAATGCTGTTGAGAAGTGCTAAAATGTGTTCATGAGATGGCCAGATTCAAAATCGTTGAAAGTCGTTTTTTTTTTTTTTTTGTTTACATTAAAATACTAATGATTTTCTTCGCTGAACTTTTCTGAACGGTGCATTTAAATTATGCTCAATGCCCAATAATGCGCGGTTGTCTAAGTTTAATGTTCAATGTCTGTCGCATAGTATCTACTCCCGGATACTTGTGAATTGTAGCTGATCTATGAAGCATGCGGTATCTTCGCCTCTGCTCCTCATTAACTGCTGCCCAACTCTGTCTGATGGAACTAAGAATTATTTTCATATTTCTACTCTCCCATCCTCTTCTCTCTAAATTTACATTTGGTATAGACTATGTTGATGAGTCTTTTGCTCGTTTCCTCTTACATTAAATTTCCTAACGACATTAATTACTCAAACATCAACAAATATACATACCTAAATAAATATAAACTATTGAACACTCTATCAATAACACCCTCTCCTTTTCTTGATTACTTCTTATGACTTGGGTCTCTACAAACTAACAACCATACATTCTTTTGTTTATAGATAAACCCAGCGCTATCCATAGTTAATGCACTTGTTTCTCCCCCCCAATTCGCTTAACACCAGAAATTTGGTACCCATCTTTCTCTTTCCTAAGAGCTTCTTAGAATATTGCTCTTCACTATTTACCTTAAAAAACCTCGAAATCTATTTAATTACTTCCATTTTCCTAAAACTTATCTCATCCTTATCACTATTATAAACAAACTGATCTATGCAGAGCTCCAAGAACACTTCTTATAACTAAACACCTTATTAACCAGAACACATTAATCTCACACCTTCACCCATTACCTCTTTCCTGTTACCATCCTCAACTCACAATTTCTATTAAAAATACTACCTAAGAATCCCATAATATTTATCATCTAACTTTAAACTTCCTTCAAAAAAACAATCTTTAAACACAACGCACACCTAACACCTATCACCTGATCTCAATGCGTATCCTGAGACGAACTTATTTTCTTAGATATATATTAAGGCTTATTGAAACTACGACCTACTGTTTCTATGGGCGATTTTTTATTTCGCTTTATTTAAAGTGCTTAACAAGATACTCTATTATATATATATAAACTTTCGTGCAACGATATTGGTGTGACATAATATTTTAAAATCAGTTATGTACTATATAGAGTATCAGATACTTATATATAATATACTATATATATACTATATATATAAAAATTATATATCATAATATATATATATATATATAATATATACTATATACTATTATAACTACTATACATTAACACTATATATACTTTTATTATTCATATATATTACTATATATATAAAATCTTTTTGTAGTTCATGTCTGTGGAATATTTTGGTAAATTATTTTCTCTTTATTATTAGAAACAATAATTAAAATATAGACATGCTAAAGCGGAATAATATGTAATTACATTAAAGGGTGCATACCATACATTAATTTCTTTTTTTTTTAAACACTTTGTTTATTAAATTTTCTTTGCGCTTTATATAAAAGTTAATTTACTATATAAGTATACATATATAAATATTATATATATATATTAATTAATATTATAACTATGATAATATATAAAATATATATCTATATTAAATATACTATATATATTCTATTATATATATAACAGATATAATATTATATATAATACGTAATATATACTCATCATATCACATTTATACTATCTTAGATCTATATCAATATATTATATATATATATATAGACTACCTTATAGGTACTATCTAGTAAGGTATTAGTATATAGCGGAAACAAACAAATTTATATACTAATATAAGAATATGTATTTACTACTATTATATCCGATCTATACCCTTACTGATATAGTAACTCAATATATTAGTAGTATAATATATGCTTAATATATGTATAATATAATATAATAATATATATACCCTTTATAGTGCTAGGTAGCACCCGGATGAGCTTATATAATACTATACTATACTAATTTTAAGAAAGCTTGTACTATATAAATATTTCTATATATTATACTTTAGTATACTGTATAAGTATAGCCTGTGCTTCATATATATACTATATAAATTGTATAATATACATATATATCACTCAACCTTTTGCGCCCTCTCAAACATGTAAATCCTGACCTACACTCCCATATGTATAGTATCATCAGTATAAATATACGCAGCCTAATACTTAGTAAAATTATATAACTTCTATATAGTATTATAATATATTAAGTATATTATCATTCATATGATATACACATAGGTATCATATATCCTTATATATATACTATATGATATATAATATATATATCATAGTTATAATATAATCATATTCTATATATACTATATTATATATATATTATCATTATCATAAATAAATTATATATCATAATAATATATATATTACTAGTATATATTATATAATGAATATATATATATTATACTAATTAATCACTACATTATCAAACTTATTATATATATATATATTGACACTCGCTAGGCAAAGCTCCAGTGTTTATTCCCTTGTCCAGATTCTTGATATCAATTATCTAGAGTAGTTTTGTGCCAACGCTCTATTGAGGCTTTAAATATGTGTAGCTCGACAGCAAAAATTCACCGAAATGCAAAAGAGCAGAGGACCAAGAGTAAGAGAGGAAGATCACCATTAGGGCATTCCTTACCAAAGCCGTACTGGTCTTTGAGAAAAAAATTGAAGAATTAAGATGTTCCCAAATTTTTTTGTTAAGAATAAAATCGAGAACTTTAGAAGTACAGGAGGTTAAAGCAACAGAACGATAGTTAGGGTATTGAAAGGGTTCCCATTTTTAATCACAGGCTAGATGAACGCACATTTATAGCGGGAATGCAAGGTTGAAGTGGAAACCAGAAACGAAATAGTTTACCAAATCATGGTGGGGAGCTTCGAAGCACAAGATTTCAGAACCACAGGAGGAATACTATCAAAAACGTACGCTTTCTTAGTCCTAAGCTTTGAGAGATAAGATATAATATTTTTAGATCAAATTACAATGTATAGGTTGGAAGGGTAGAGAGGGTGGAATAGGACCAGAATCGCCTAAAGTATAACTAGAGAGAATGGTTTTAAAGAAGAGTTCAGCTTTATCAGAAGATAAAATGGCAGTTGTGCAGTCGGAAGATACTAGAGGAGAGAAAGAGGAAGAAGCAAAGGTAGTGTTGACATTTTGTGCAAAATGCCAGAAAGGACGTGAAGAAGAGGAACGAGAAATATTATTGCATTTTCTACGAAGAAAAGAGTTTTCTTTATCACGGAGAATAGTTTTTGCTTTATAGCTGGATTAAATATAAGTTGCATGAGTTTCTAGAGTATGAAGAACAAGATAATTCCTGAAGGAAACGTCCCTGTGATTAATAGCAAGGGAGAGTAAGCAGAGTTATATGAAGGTTTATTAGTTTTAGCCGAAGGGAAAAAGTATGGAATTTTCGACTTAATGCCGTAGAGAATCGTCTCTGTTATGCGGTCTGGGTACTTTTAGGGATACCTTCCTCCGAAGCAATAATTAATCATTTAAAGAAAATCAAAGGAGTACGACCGTAGGTCCGACCAGTTTGTGACACCGAAATGTCAAATCATTTCCTCGCGATAGGTGAGGTATTTCTTGAGAAAGAATTAAAGAGAAAGAGCAGAATATAGGGAAAAGAAAGTGATCCGGGAAACTAATAGGCGGAATGAGTTTAACAATATAAGGAGAAGGGTTAGAAGTTAAGAAAGGGTTAAGAATGTTGGGTTCAGCTAAAACACTATCATGAGCTGCACCATCTGTTCAAGATCATTCTGGATAAAGATGTTGAAGGCTATTTCACCGGCTGTGTCTTGAGAACTAAAAGAAACCATTGGCGGCGGTGAACATTGAAATCACCAAGAATGATGATTTCAGAGAAAGTAGATGAAGTGAGGTTGTCCTTTATTTTGGACGTTTGATAGTCGAGGAATTGAGGATAGTCAGTAGAGTTTGGAGATAAATAACAAGAAATAAATGTAGTCTTTGATTGCCAAGAGAGAGCACGTCACAAAGTGAAAAAATTAGAAGATTCCAAAGTAAGAGCAGAAGCACATACAATGTATTTTCACTGCAATGCACCAGTGCGAAGTCCAACATTACTTTGCACTCAAAGAACCTTCCTGAAATCCCTTTGGCCAAAGGAAAATCTAGAGAATCTACGCTTAGTTAGGAAATAATTGTTTAAAATACTTGCTTTAAAGTTGAATTTAAGGAGTGCTTCACTTGTAAAGCTCAACCTCTTAAGCTACAAGCGCCATCGCTATCACAAGCTATACTCAAATTATGGGATTAAATGTGTGTAGAAGGGTATTCGTCAATATCTTATAAATTTCGTTTTGTATTATTATCATTACCATTTTAGCAAATTATTATGCTTCACGTTTGTAAACTTTATCACGAAAAAAAAAATAAGTAAAACTATAAAAAAAAAAATCTTTCAGGAATCTTAATATTACTTTTATTAATTAATACTACATACCTTTCAGTAGTTAGAAGGAACATTGTTAATCTTGGCTTATATTTTATCCACGTGGTCTTGGACAATAGGTTTCATTTTGGCAAGCTGGAATTGACTTGTCAATTACTATATATATATATATTAGTATATCTATATATATATATAATTATATATATATCTATATACTATATATAATATTATACACTATATATAGATATACTATACTATAATATATAACTTAATATATATATATATATATATTTAACTATACATATATATATGACACTATAGTATAATAAATATATATAATGATATATATATATTATATATATATACTTCAAATGTCCTAAAGTGGGTTTGAATCCTTACCCTTGAGATGGTACTCCAGAGTCGTTACACTCGAGACCACGATGGCTAAAAGGAACCCAATCATTTTACCTCTGAAAGCTTAGCTTCCCAAGCGAGGGCGAAGCGTGTCTCTGTACAAACCTGAAACCTGCCCGACCGGGGCCCTCCCGCCTAACACTCGGGCAGGGGCCAACTACTGAGGGTCATTTTTTAAGCCCGGACCATGTATTAGGATATTCAAAGATAGTCTTGGTGCAGTAAACGCATCAATTACTTTGTTATATTTTCAAATGATCTTTTGCATGTTTCTCCTTATACCTTTTGAGATGGATACTCCATGAAGTGTTACCTCGAGACCACGATTAGCTAAAAGGAAACCCATTATTTTATACCTCTGAAAGCTTAAGCTTCCCAAGAGGAGCGAAGCCCCGAGTGTTGGCGGCGAGGCCCGTCGGAGTATAGGTGTTCACCGAGACACGCCTCACCCTTCTTGGGAAGCTAAGCTTTTCAGACGTAAAAATGATGGCGTTTCCGTGTATTAGCCAATCCCGTGTCTCGAGAAGAGTAGACGCACTTCTGGAGTACATCTCGAAAGTGGTGAAGGAGTTCACAACCCACTGAGGACATTTGAAATCATACAAATATTGTTGCGTTTATTGCACAAAATTCTTTGGTGAGTATTATATATAATATATAGTTATATAGTCCCGATCGCATATATATTACTATACATATATATAAATATTATTATATATATATATATAATTAATATATATATTTGATATATATACATATATTTACTAAATATATATACTGTATATAGGTGTTAAATATTGCATTATCGCAATTTATTATTTAGATGTTAAATTAAGAACATAAGTGGGAAGGTATAGAGTAACGAGAATCTCCACTTGATTTACCCATTTCTATGTCTGCGAAAACCTTGAGGAGCAAAGTTATTGCTCTGATGCTTTACGACTGAGACCATCCCCCAACCCCAAAAAAGTTTGAGTTTTTTCAAAGAACAGTTTTAAGAGCGCAATCGAGTTCCCATTTCATGCGGCGACAATCACCACCTGGTGTCCAGCCATCGGTACCCTATCCTTCGTTTACCGTGATGATTTAATATGTTGTATAAGAAATATCATACAAACAGAAATATCAATTCAATTGTCAGCTGTCTAAGCTGTCATAAAGCAAACATAAGTGGAAACGAGAAAGGAATTACTGCCTTATCCGGGATTGGAACCACCGCGATGTTGCGCGAATGAAAGACAGATATGGTCTTCGATGCTTTTACGACTGAGCTATCCCCAACCCATATAAGTAAGTGAGTTCAAAACAGTTTCAATAATACCAGGTAACTAAATAGGAACCACTCAACATACTATAACGCACCCAGTGTACAGAGTATAAGTAACTGCTATCATAACAAAATGTTAATCAACTTAACCAATAAAGCTAGCATATCAGAAAACTGAACTCAAAGCAATAATGTAAAACAGCAACCACAAATACCTTACGTATTGAATAATCGCTAGCATTACATTAAAGTCTTCCATTTATCAAAGGTAAGTAGCCGTAACAATACATTTACAAACTCAATCTAACCTCACTCTTCCAACATATCAATGCTAACGATTTTTGCATTTCATAGTCAATATTTAACAATACTTAAAAATTTTATCATAAGTCTAACCCTAACTTTCGCACACTGACAAACTATATATAAATGCTTTAATTTGAACTAAGGAACATACATGAAAATAATCCAGAGCACAACCTAACATTACCTTGACGTCATGATAATCTGCTACACACTTAATAAAGGTCCCTACTTAACGTAAGGTAAGCGCAGCTAACATGCCATACAAAGTACCAACTCTATCCCCACTCTTTCCCAGCATAAATTAATAGCTGATATTTTACATATGTATAGTAATTATTAATAAAACTTAAACAATTAATTTATCTATTTAGTAAATATCGCTCTGACAAACTAATAAATACTAACTTGAACTAAGAACTTATTAACATAACGTCCTTAACTTACGAATAAACAGTTTTCATTAGCAAAGTTGCGTTGCTTATCAAACGGTAAAGTAACTAACAATGACCATAAAACTCTTATTTACCACACAGAAGTTCGTATATATATATATATTTCAGGGCAGCGGAGTCGGAGTCGGAGTCTGGGGGTCACCGGGTAGTTTGTTAAAGAGAGGTGGCAGTCGGATTCGAAACAGAGTCGGGCAATTTTGAAGAAGGGTGACTGAGTCAGAAGTCGGCGATGTCGGTAGTCGGAGTTCGGAGTCGGAGTTGGAAGCAGTAGGTAATTTTCATGAGGTCGGAGTCAGGTACATCTTCTCAACATAGTTATAGTTGGAGTCAGGAAATTTTGAACTGACCAAAGTTGTGAATTGTTCTACATCTGTGAGTGCACTTCAATCGCGTTCACACAGTTCACTCATCTATTACGACGTCTCTCATCACAAAATACAATTGTAAACTTCGAGTTTTTCTTTAACCTGCACCTTATGTTTCAATTGGATTATATTCTAATGAATTTAAAAGTTACTCTAAGCAATTATTACCAAACATTACTTTAAAAGCTTAAAAAATATAAAAAACTCCAAGTTGCGAGGGAAATTTCTCTCATTGACAATGGTATTCTAAACTACTGTTAGTATTATATAGATTCTATCACAGGATAATCTGTACATTGCAAGTTCAACAACATAAGTTCAAATCTTGCCCTTATCTCAACGTGGGACCATTTGTATCAAAAAAGTTTGCAAGTAAGCTTCAGAAGAAGAGATTACTTCTATCAAAGATAAAAACCACTAATGTAAGTTCGGATCGTGAAACTTACAAACTATCCCCATTAAGCTACCTTACTCAATTCATTTTTCAGACATGTTCATCTGCACTCACTGCAACACGCTATGCAGCAGCACAAAAATAAAAGCTCAACAGAAGATGAGTATGGAAAAAAGCTTCTTAAACATGAAGAGTTTAGTCGAAGCTTCGAACTGGTTCCATCAGAAAAAGTGTCAAGGTTTGCTTCCTGCCGATACAACCACATCATTGACTTACGGATTAACAGTGTCACACCATGACCTGCTTTTCATAACTTTTTGATTAGATTAAAAATTTCTTCTATTTCTAAGGTCATCTATGGTTATTTATATCTTATAAAAATTATTTATAAGTTTAGGCAAGCCTTAAATATAGAAACTAGGCCATCCGCTAATAAACTCCAAGACACTGGCTAACAAGAAGCTGCATTGGCTGCTACTGGTCTACCTCCACATACTCGAGAAAACATCGGTTAGCGGTCTTCAACGGACTATTAAAAACTATTCATAAGCAAGAAGTGAATGCTTTATTCGTATATTACTTTATGTTTTATGTAATATTCCCACCCTCTCTCTTTCTTATTCTTATTCTTAAGACTCTTCTCCCTGCCCCTACTTCGCTCCCACTTTTTTTAAGCCATGCCCCAATCGCAACCTCCTCCCTAGCCCTAAAATGCCTTGTATATCAGAGCAGGCAGACTATGTGTCAGAGTCAGTT
>JABUQX010119968.1:15000-20000 GCA_015478945.1 Trachelipus rathkii | reverse complement strand
AATAATAATAATAATAAAAATAAAAAAAATTAATGGAAATAATTAAGAAAAATGCTAATAATAATAACAATAATAGTTATAAAAATAACAATACTTATATAATACAAATAAAATATCTAACACAAGTAATATAATAATAATAATAATAATAATAATAATAATAATAATAATAATAATAATAATAATAATAATAATAATAATAATAATAATAATAATAATAATAATAATAAATAATAAATAATAGTAATAATAATAATAATAATAATAATAATAATAATAATATAATAATTATACTACTCAAATGATGCGATTAATAATAAAAATAACTCCAAATAATAAATAATAATAATAATAATATAATAATAATAATAAAATTTTAATTCTTAATCTTCATTCAGTGATTTTAAAATTATTACAAATAATTTTAATAATATTTATACACAAATTTTTTTCGCACATTCAAGAATTTAGTTTTTACAAAACTATCACAATTAAAAAAAAATATCAATTGAATTGTTAAAAAACAGCGAGGTTAATTTCCCTAATATCTGTAAAGGGGATACTAATTGGGGATGCTAATAGTAACACAGCGTTGTGTTCTTTAAGACTAGGATATTACACCAAAATTAATTAAATTACACAAAGGGTAATGACTTTAAATATACCGTACTGTAAATAATAATAAGTAAGTTCATAATTGCTAATAATATTTCTAATAATAATAATAATAATAATAATAATAATAATAATAATAATAATAATAATAATAATAAATAAAATAATAATATAATAAATAAATAATAATAGTAATAATATAATAATAATAATAATAATAATAATAATAATAATAATAATAATAATAATAATAATAATAATAATAATAATAATAATAATAATAATAATAATAATAATAATAATAATCTTTAAATAATTAATAATAAAATAATAATAATAGAAGATAGATAGATAGATAGATAGATAGATAGATAGATAGATAGATAGATAGATAGATAGATAGATAGATAGATAGATAGATAGATAGATAGATAGATTTATTATAACTCACGTAATTACGTTTTCTTATATAATAATAATAATAATAATAATAATAATAATAATAATAATAATAAATAAATAATATAATAATAATAATAATAATAATAATAATAATAATAATAAATAATAATAATAATAATAATAATAATAATAATAATAAAATTAATAATTAATGATAATTTTAATATTATAATAATAATGAAATTTTAACAATAACTGCAGCATTAATGAGAACGATAAAGGCGATAAAATTATATTTGAATTTATTAGTGTTATTAGCATTTAGTCATAAAGAACAACTTTATGTCAATAGTAATAAAAATAAAAATTATATATATATATACTATATATATATATATATATATATATATATATATATATATATATATATATATATATATATATATATAATATATATATAGTATATATATATTTAAAGAAGCAATAATAGACTAACCATTATGTCAATAAATAATAATAATAATAATAATTAAATAATAATAATAATAATAATATATATATATTTAAAAGAAGCATAATAGACTAACATTATGTCAATAATAATAATAATAATAATAATAATAATAATAATAATAATAATAATAATAATAATAATAATAATAATAATAATAATAATAATGATAATAATAATAATAATTATAATTTATTTATATCTAAAAAGAAATAATAATAATAATTAAAATATAAATATAATAAATAATAAGTATAATAATAATAATAATAATAATAATAGATGTCTATAATAATAATAAGTTAATAATAATAAGTTATATAATAAATAATAATAATTAATTTGGGAATAATGTTGAAAGGTCGAATAATAGTTGCTTCCTTTGTTTCACTAAAATTTCATTGCCAGCTGTGAGTATTAAAATTCAATTAGAAATTGAAATTGAGAAAATTTTGGTAATAAAAAACTAAAAAAAAATTTGTATTTACTTTGATTATATTTTTGTTTTAATGAAACTTAGAAATAAATTTGAATTACGCCTTCTTAGTTTTTGTTGTAGTGACCTTGGAACTATGTAATAGTGATGGAGTTACCACATTACCTACGTTACCATATTATAATGGTCCAAGAACAACTCTGATAGATCTATTTCGTTACCATGTTGTAAGTACCTTGGAACTTCATAACTGCGAAAGAACTTCTATGTTACGAGATTGTTATAACCCTGGAACCTTGTAATTGTGATTTTACTCCCACGTTCCTTACCATTTTTTCTTAGCAACCAAACAATTTTATATCTATATTGTAGATTCTTAGTAAATGTTTTTCTCTTGATACTATTCAGTGTTAGGACTCGAATCGATTATTTGGATCATCCTTATGTTAAATTTTAACAGAGGTGCAATACTTTAAAGTTTTGTATATCAGAGGTATCCTCAGATTATGTTAATAAAGTATTTGCATTGAACATAATTTTTTATGCAGTTTTCATTTTCGGATTTTCATTAACAATATCCTCTTCTTTCTACCCCCTCCTCTTTTATTGCATTTAAGCGAATATTTTTTAAATATTATATATATATATATATATATATATATATATATATATATATATGATATATATACTATATATATATATATATATATATATATATATATATATATATATTATATTATATATATATATATATATACTGAAAGAATTGTTTGTTTATGATAAACAAATTATTTTGGTTAAGAGCTTATTGACAAAAAATTGGTTATGTTAATGAAAATATTTTGTTATTGATAATAAACACCGAATTTTAACCAAATAATATTAGCTGCTCTAACTAATCGACTTTTGTTAGACAAATTAGTAACTGGAAATAAATGCTGGTTGTTTTCGTAACCAAATTTATAGATGTTCTGTAACCAAATTGAATTATTTTAATGGTAACGAAACTTATTCATAATGATAAATAAATTTTTGTCGCTATATAATATAGTAATATATATATATATATATATATATATATAATAATATAATATATATATTATATATTTATATTATATTATATATATATATATATATAATATATTATTATATATATAATATATTGATCAGCCTCCTAAAAAAGCCACAATCCATATCTTAAAAACTACTATAGCTACAAAAAAAAAGAAAAACATTGGTGGAATCAGCATCGAATTCTAGTTAGGAAAACACACTTTTTTTTTTTTTTTTCCAAGATCGGTAGGTCGGATTTTAAATTTTTTTTCGCAGATAGCCTCTATAGATGCCATAAAAAATGAAAAAAAATTCAAAGCCACTTGGGGATATTTACGGGGGGCTCCACCCCCGTACACCCCCGAGCCCGTGAGTGGTTGGTTGAAAACAAAAAGTAATATAAAAGTAAAAAACATGCAAACCCACAGGGTATATTTACGGGGGGTGGAGTCCCCCGTACCCCCTGAGCCCGTGAGTGGTTGGTTAAAAACAAAAGTAATAAAATTTTTACGCCTACATCATTAATTTATGTATCATAGAGGCTATCTTCGAAAAAAAAAAAATTAAAATCTGACCTACCGTTCTTGAAAAAAAAAAATAAATAAAAAAAAACAAAGGTGTGTTTTCCTAACTAGAATTCGATGCTGATTCCACTAATGTTTTTTTTTTTTTTTTTTGTAGTATCGTAAGTTTCAAAGATATGGATTGGTGTTTTGAAAGGAGCTGGTCGCATTATATATATATAGCTATAATACTATAATATATATTATAAATATATAGGTAAATATATATATATATTAGTATGATATATATATATGATATAATATATATATATATATATTATATATTATAAATATATATAATAATATATATTATATATATATATATATATAATATTATGGGGGCCTATGGTAAAACTTTCTTTATTTATAATAAGAACGGGAGGTCGGATTTGAAAAATTTCTTCACAGGGGGCTTCTATGATACCTAAATAGATGTTTTTTCGTATGAAGATTTTTTTTTCAAGAATGGGATGTCGGGTTTTAATTTTTTTTTTTTGCAGATACCTTTATAGATGAAAAATAAAAAATAAAAAAAAAAAAACTCAATTTCCCGTCTTAAACATGTTATTATGTACCATATAGTAACCCTGTGAAATTATATAAAGAATAAGTTATTGGTTTTAAAAATGCTAAATATTAAAAAACTTAATTATGTTACTCTGATGGCGGACGAAATCGAACGTTCGGAAGGGAACACTTTCATAACACCGAAAAATCCTCTTTTCTTGGTTGATTATTTTTTTTTTTTATATATATGCATTTATATTTTTTAGAATCAATGTTTTACCATTGGAGACTTTTCTTGATTTTTTTCTTAACTATTTTTCTAACTATAATCACAATAAAATTTTATGACGTAATGTTATGTTGGCAACCCTTGGCAAGTTGGCATTACTGAATAACAAATTTTCCTGGTTCCTGAGTCTTGATGTAGAATGTCATAGTGTCATAGTCGATTACCGAAATTCGTATTTTTTTTTTAACGTTAATGTTATTGTAGTGCCTACTTTTAAAGAATGGAAGAATTTTTAAGGAAATTTAATCTTGAAGAGATACTAACATTATTGAAAGGTAATCATTGTTTCCTAATTTTACAATGTAAATGCTAATATTGATTTTAGCTTTAAGCTACCTTTAGGTAGGCTACCGTAAATATAGAAATAATGCTTAAAACTGTTTAGTATTATGTTCAACTAATATATATATAATATATATATATATATATATATATATATCTAGATATAAAAATATTGTTTAAATATATTTTTATTTAATTTATATATATATATATATATATATATATATATATATATATATATATATATATATATATATTATGGACATAGTTACTTTATATACCTTATGATCTAAAGTAAATTTTTCATATTAATTTATATTAATTGAAAGTAAATATTCTAAG
>JABUQX010119968.1:0-10000 GCA_015478945.1 Trachelipus rathkii | reverse complement strand
ATCATCCAAATGTTTCTCTATATAACTTTTCAGTAACTTTTCCAAAATTTTTACGACCAGAGATGTTAAGCTAACTGGCCTATAATTTCCCAAATCTCCCTTACTACCTTTCTTATAAATAGGCACAACATATGCAGTTTTCCAGTCATCTGGTACCTCACTAAATGTTAAGGAACGTTTAAAAATCAAAAACAATGCCTTTGGCAATACTGCTACTACCCTCTTTTAGAATTCTACCATATATACCATCAGGACCTGCAGCTTTACTTGGATCAATATGTTCTAGTAGCGATTTAATTTCTTTTACATCAAATTCAAATTCTGTTAGTCTATTTATTACATGTAAACGAGAACCACTAGTTTCCAAACCACCAGCGATTAAAACAAAAAAAGTTGTGTGTACAAATGTACATTTATCTGATATATGTGTGCTTGCGTCTGATTTAAATTCTATAAAAATATGTCAAGAGTATGATAAAATTAACACAGATATTAAATAATAATAAAAAAAATAATCTAAAAAAAAGACTACTTGAATATCACTTATATGGCTTCACTGAAGTGAAAAATTTTATATTTATAATAATGTTAAATCTCACTTCCCTTAAATTTGGGATTTTTAAGTTCAAGTAGCGTTTTATAAAATAGTGGCTCTATAAAGCTTACAAGATCCACTATAATATATATATATATATACTATATATATATATATAATATATATATACTAATATATAATATATATATATAATATATATATATATATATATATATATATATACTATATATATATATATATATATATAATATATATATAAAATTATATATATATATATAGTTTACGGTATTGTTTAGATAAAGGGCCTATCCTCCGATTTCAAAATTTTTGCACAATACTCTGCAAATGTATTAAAATTAAAGATAAACTTAAATTTAAGTGTAAAAAATGCCTTTAACCAGATTTAGCAACTTTTTACCCTTTATATATTAAATGTTAAAATTGGTAATTATTTAGATAAAGGGCTTCACCTCCGATTTTCAAAATTTTTGCACAGTATACTGCAAATGTATTAAAATTAAATATAAAATCAAAATTAAGTCCTAACCTATTAAAACTAACCTAGCCTTACTAAACCTAATCTGACCAAATAAACTGAAAATAAATTTAACCTAACTAAAAAAAATTAACAAAAAAAAAAACAACAATCACAGTAAATAAATAAAAACAGTTAAAAAACAACAACAATCACCTTATTAAACAAATCTTTAAACACTTAAAACCAAAATAAAAAAATGCGATAAAACTAAACCAATAAATTATTAAGGTCAATCAATAAATATTAGGGGAATTGCTTAAGGTTTTAGTGTATTTTCAGATGATTTGAAAAACTGTCTGTCATTTAGACCTGTGCCTATAAATTTATATGAAATTTTGTTGAATTTGGATTCTTGGTTGCTGTGTGTTAAGAAAGAAAATGTTTTAACTTTATACCTATTAAAAAGGTTATAAATATTTTTTGTCATTTGTGTGTATGTGTATCTTGAAATGAAAGAAGTAAATACATATAAATGCATAGGTTAATATTATAAAAATGCCATTATAAGAAAATGTTCATACTTTATATTTATATATATAATATCAACATTTTCAACTTATGTGTATTATAAACTTTTACTACAATATACATTATTAATGAAAAAAATTATCTTTGAACTATAATGATATGGTCCATTTCATATTGATTCAGAAGATGAAAGCTAGTGGAAGAAGGTGCATGATTTCTGGAATTTTACCTAGGTTAGGTGCAGGTCAGGAATGGGGGAGTAGGGTGTAAATGAAAGGGTTAGGAAATTATGTCTTTCAGAAAATATTAGATTTTTGGATTTGTGGAGAGAATTTCTGGATAAAGATCTTTTTGCAGCAGATGGAGTTCACTTGAGTCATAAAGGTGTTGGGCTTTTCAGTACCAGTTTGGAGAATTGTTTATCAAAAAACTAGGTAAAGTTGGGGGTGATGGGCTAAATCTCGATCCAAATAATTGTAATGGTAACTGTAATAGTGGTGAGATAAATAAAACTAGTGTTACAGGTTCAAATAATGATGATAGCAATAAAAATGGCAGCATTTCGAATATCAAATGCTTTACACAAGCCTCAGTAGCCTTAGGAAGATAAAAAAGATAGCGCTTATTTACTAAAATGAGAATCTAGACATTATTTGCATAACTAAGGCATGGGTTAATGAAGAAATGGAGACTCCTTTCAGGAATATGAAATAGATGGAATTGCACTTTATTTATACCAGCGGTAGAGGATATAACAGTTACACCTTAAGTTTACAGCACTATTCCATCTGTAATAATGACTGACTTTATAAGTAGGCATCAGTTTGTAACAGTGTGGGAGTATCCTTATGTTTAATAAAATCATATAGAATTAGGGCATTGACAGACCTCTGGCCAGAGTCAAGCAATTAGACGCGGAAATGATGAAAGAAATTGAGACAGCATGCCACACAGTAAAGAAAAAAGTATAGTCATAATGGGTGATTTTTAATTCCAGGCATTCATGGAATTCCTGTCTTAATATGCGACCATAGTACCCTTCTGATTTAAAATTGCTATACTTAGATAACTTTTGATAAAAATGTACATGAGCCCTCAACACATGATGCAGAACGGGCTTTAACATTATCGAAAAATAAAAAGTATGGTGGATGAGGTTAGAGTTGAGGAGAATTATAGACTTAGTGACCATAATATAATTAGATTAATATGAATTTGATAATCTGCCCAAATGCAAGTTAAATAAAGAAAAGATCATTAGATTTCTGAAATGGCGATTTTACCAAATTTCGAAACATGCTTAGTACAACTGACTTGGGATAAAGAGTTTAAAGACCAAAACTGTTTTATCATTTTGGGACATTTTAAGCAAATTTTAAGGAATATTCAGTCAGTATGTTTTAAAAGATAAAACCATAGCGGTGACAAGAGAAAAACCTGTTTGGTGGAATAGGGAGATAAGAGTGAAAATTAATGAAAAGCGTAGATGCTTTAAAAATAATTCACGAGTAATAGGAGATGATTGAGAAAATTATAGGAAAAATAGAAATGAACTTAAAACCAGTCCAATAAGGAAAGGCAAAGAGAGAGCAAAATTTAATTTAGCAGAGAATAGTAATAAGACCTGAAGAAGTTTTTAGTTTTTTTTATAAATTTAAAAGTAAGAATAGACAATTGGTCCAATTAAAATTGATAAAAATTTAGTAAGTTCAATAAGAGTTTGTCAACCATTCTTCACATGGCTATTTTGCCTCAGGGTTACTGAGGAAAGTATTAATAATAGTTTGGAGACTAATAGTTCTTGTATGCATGCTACAAGTAGACTTACAGAATTTGAATTGATGTAAAAGATATTAAACGTACTAGACCATATTGATCCAAGTAAAGCTGCAGGCCCTGATGGCTAATATGTAGAATTCTAAAGAGGTAACCAGCATTACAAAGCACTTATTCATTTTTAACGAGCTTATAACATTTGGTGACGTACCAGAGACTGGAAAATAGCATATGTTTTCCTATTTATAGAAAGGTAAGTAAGGAAGATTGGAAATTATAGCCAGTTAGCTTTAACATCCCTGGTTGCTAAAGGTTCTGGAAAAGTTTGCTAAAGCGTTACATATAGAATTGAAATATTTTAGAAAGATAACAAGTGAATATTTGTAGAACTACTCCACTTACTGTTCAGGATAAGGATTATAGTGAATGGGTCATGTCAGACATAAACCTTTTAGAATTTTGATATTGAATATTCGGAATTAACTAGCTGTATTGACAGAGAAGAGGCCAGTTATACATTTATGAGTATTAATTAGCTAGGCAAAGCTTATAGATTCCACCACCATAGGCTAAAGAGTTAGCTATAAGAGAGTAGTACATGAGTAAGGATTAAAGATGAGAATTTAATGTAGGATTAATAGTAAAGCGAGAATTGGTAAACAAACTATATGGGATATTAATATCATTCTATGAATAATTTATGAAGACTTGATTAGTCCCACAAAGAGATCAAGTCTCCAATTATTAGAATCCTGCACTATATATTAAATGGATTGTGATGATTATGCCCTATGGGAGCTAAATAAATGAGCATAGTTCTAATGTTTAGTTCAATTATGATTACCTATAAGCTGCGCACACAGATTAGATATTATGTGCGAAGATCATATAAGATCAAAAATATCATTCTCGTATAAACTTTCTTTTGTTATTAATTTGAAGTGTGCCAGATAATATATTAGTATTAGTTGAACAATCTATGATATATAATTAATTTTAATAATGTGTAAAAAGTTTATAGGTAATCTTCACCTAAATTTTAACTCAAATAAAAGCAAATTTTAACTATATATTATGTATAATGTGTGGATAGTCTCATGTAGTTCTTGTTTCTACATATAAATATAAGATTATATTGATTGTTATATTAATAACTTAATTTAATAGCTAATCAGTGTTATGATAGCAATGTGATATATAATTAAGCTAAATTAAGATGCTGTGGTCAAAATATTAATAATTCTTCAATTTATGTTATTACAAGAGTCATAAAGTATGTTATTATTGATTATAACTTAATTATATAATATAATTAGCTATGTATTATTAGTTCTAGTTATTAAATTCAATGTAATGTGTGCACAATAGTATTGGTCCCAATTCTATTATTATATATGTAAAGTACATTATTATAAATTATGCTTAGAACTATGAGTAGTTCAAGTTTTCGTATTTAAATAAGCAAAGGGAACTATGAGATCATTTTCGAGGTATTAGTACAGTAAGATGCTGATTTGAAGTGATGATGTGCATGTAATGAGTGTGAGGAATGTTCTCCGAGTAAACAGAAGTCGATTATATTCTACAGATAGAGGGAACTAGATACAAGTCATACAAAATTAATTTTAATCAATCTATAAATTGATAATACAGAGGCCAATTAAATTAACTTCAATAGTAGAGTAACACGAATCTAGTATAAAAGACCGTGTTAGTACATAATAATAAATTAAGAAATAAGAAAGTATGCTACATCTTATATATAGAAAATAGAATTTACTTTTAGTATAAAATAGTAGTACTAAGTAGCTTAAATTTGAATTAAGTGAATTTGCCTAACAAAGAGTTGAGTTATGAGTGTATAATTCGATTGCAACATTTATAGAAAGTATACGTATTGTAAGTAATATAGTGATTATATATGGATGTGAGTGGGTATCATAATAAAGTTAATATATTCTTAATACAAGACGCCAATAAATTGTCTATGATACTAATGCTAATTACAGTAAGTTATTATATATATATATCTATATGACCAAGACACTAATGAATTATAAGGCATGTTATATTACAAAATAACAGCACACATATATCATTTATATTTTTTCATAATTTTTAGTTTTGAATAAGCCAAATTGGTGGATTTTTAAGTTACAAATAATTTAACAGCCCTAGGAAATGCTTTAGTGATTGAAGCGCCTAATAATTAAGAGCTAATAATAAATGATGTAAGTTATAATGTAAGTTGACTGTAATACTGTCTCCTGAATTAGCCTCTTTTTGGTCTTCTTACTATGTCTACTTAATTAATATTCTTAAATGCTTCTAAATTTTCTTATAATATATAATTATTAGGACATTTCCTATGAATTATTAGGTTTATATACTCGTTCAATTATAGGAAAATACTCATGTTCCAAAAAGTAAAAATATTCAAAATCTTATGACATTATTTTAAATATGTAATATCAACTATATTGCATAATTGACTAAACTAATTGAATGAACTTTCTTATTTTATCAAAGATGTATAATTGAAGGGTTGGTAGCTTTCGTTAGTAGCGTCCTGAAATTATAATTAATGTAGTGCGAGCTGTTGTTAAACACATTGACGTTAGCAATCATTTATTTCTATGTAATATTATTCTTTGTGTAATTAATTAGCTGATTAATTTACCTATTGATACAATATATGTTTGAGAGTAATTATAGTTATGTAGTATTTATAGTATAGATTTTTAAATATATGTATATTAATTATATTGTATATATAATATATATATACTATATAATATATATAATATATATATATTATATATTTATAATATATATATAATATATAATAATATTAATATATATTAATATATAATATTATTATATATTTAAATATATTATATACTATATATTAATTATATAATATCAATATAATAAGTCAACTATGATGAGGCTATTATTTAAAATATAAATATATTGCACAAAAGTAAGTCTAACTAATGGATATATTTCATTTAGGTTTGAAGACTTAACTACTGGTCTAATAACCACTCGTTATCTTTACTTAATCTCAGTATCCTTTACCGATCAACTACTACTTAAGAGAAATTAATCTTAATACTAAGATTATCTCAAGCAGGGCTGGGTCAGCTTTGACTCTATTTAATATATAGTTGAACAATATTATAACATAAATGATGAATCTCATTAAATGTCAATAACTGAAAAAATGTAATATTAATAATAATGTCATTTTGAAAGTAACAGAATTTAATAATATACCTGTGAATCCCGAAACTCCAAGATTGATTATGAATTAGGAAGCTTATATATTGCTCTATTTTGACATAGTGTCCAGAGCTCTAACTAAAATCTATTGATGTTGCAGGAGTAGAGGTCTACAAATTGTGATTTATTAGAATATTTAAGGGCTTCTTATTATTTATTTAACGATTTTCCAACTAGAAAGGGAACATTCATGAAAATAACAGGCTCTGAAGAGTTTCCTGCTAAATTTTGTTTGACAAGATGGGTTGAAAATGTAAATGCCACAACAACAGCCATTCCATTGCTTCCAAGACTTCGAAAGTAGTACGTGGAAGAAGTTGGAGAATTGAAAAATTCAAAAGTGTTTGGAAAGGTGAAATCATATTTAAAGGATCCATTATTACATGCAAAGTTGGGGTTTTTCCAAGCAGTAGCTCGTCAGTTGGAAGGATTTCTATTGAAGTTTCAGCGTGAAGACCCATTGACACCCTTCTTGTATGATGATCTCTGTCACTTAGTTAAAACTTTAATGAAAAGAATTCTAAAACCGGACATTTATTGTTCAGACGTCAAAGTTTTAATGAAAATTAACTTTAAAGATAAAAAAAAATTCATAAATGCAGAAAATATGGACCTGTATCAAACAGCAAAAGAAGGAATTAGTAAATTAAGGTGCACTCTCTGTAGCGTACATAGACCATCCAGAATTTTTAAAAATATAGAGAAAATTGTGATATATGTATATTTACTATAGCAAATGACAATTATCCATAAAGTATTTTAGATATGAAGATACCCGTTCTATTACATACATACCATCACACACAATATTAAGTTTGTTTGTCAACCATGCATAAGATAAGACGTTATTCATAATTTTAAACTCCCTGAATAGAAAATTAATAGTGTATATTATAATATTATATTAGAATATATAAAAATTCTTAAGTACTAAGAGCGTATAATTTGATGTGAAGTTCTGAAGACGTCTGGATATAATTCTAAGAGTAATTTATAATAAGAACTTTTAAATTCTAAATATTCCTATAATGTCCTAATTAATACTTCTTAATTAGTAATAATGATATATATTATAGATAAAAGTTTTTGTAATGAGAGAAGATAGACTTGATCAACTTCATTTGAAATTTTAATAATATGGAATAAACATCAAAAAGAAACTAAAAAACTGTTAATATAATTGTAACACTTATTCTTTCTTTATTTCTAATGGAATGCTTCTGTACTATGAGAGGTGAATATCTCGATAACTAATATAACAATACATTAAGTATTATTTTATCTACTATAAAAAATTTGCTATGAGAAGATAATCAACTGTTGCTTAAAATAACAGTAAGTTATGTGGACTAAAAATGAAAAAATTTAATTGTGAAAGGGTAATTATCTGTTAATTAAAATGAGATTAATTCATTACTTTCTCTAAATTATGTTCTTCTTCAAGTATAATACATTAACTAAAAAGAATATAAACTATTATTGATGCCAAAGAAGCATTGAGAAACTATCTTGGAAGTTGTCAAAATAAAAATCGGAAATTAATAGCTTATAATTAATCAAGAGGATCTACGAAGAAATGAAGAGAAATATGTCAAATATACCGAAGTATAAAATCAATACCTCATTACATTTAAGAAGATAAAGATCACCTTTCTTAACAGTGCGACTTAACTAATATATTTAATGATTAATTACATATTAAGTATTCGTTTTCGTAGTTTAATACTAATATACTATAGATTGTTTTAATTCGTTTTAATAAATGAAAAATATTAATATTTTATTTAAGTATTTTTATTATTCTGTATGTATATAAGATATAGAGCAATTGCTAAATTTTCTTTATTAAGATATAAATTTCTTGGTGAATATACCTATGATTTTGAATCTTTATTTGAATAAGATGTCCTAATAAGATATAGTGGAAACCATAAAATTGAACAAAGTCAATCATCTTGTATCCTAGTACGAATATTGTGTCAGATAGTTTAGAGAGATTAGATATTGTGTTCATAAGATACTTTTGTGTGACAAGTAGACTTTACTTAAGTAAAATTAATTTATTTAGTGTTCGTTTTAAAAAAAAAAATATATATACTATAATAATATAATATATATAATATATAGTTAATATATTATATATTATAATATATATAAATATATATTAATATAATAATAATATATATATATAAATAATTAAATATATGATATATAATATATATTTAATTATATATAGATATATATATATATATAATATATTATATATATATAATAATATTATATATTTATTATATTTATATATATAATATATATTAAATAAATATATAATTAATATATATAATAATAAATATATATTATATATATTATAATAATATAATAATATAAATATATATATATATATTAATAAATATTAATAATATAAATATATTATATAATATATAATATATATATATATATATTATATATATATTATATATATATATATATATATAATATATATTGGGTAAAACTAAGTAATTTTACAGAAAATAAAGAAATAAATGGCTGTAAAACTGCCCCTTCAAATTTTCAAATTTCAGAAATTCATTTCAAAATTGTGTGAGATAAATATTTCAATTACTTTAAGAATTAGATATATGCTTTTGTAATATGCAATTGATTGCAGTTTAAGAACCTTTTAATTGAATGTTGTACAGTATGTGTTTGTTTGATTATGTTGTATTTTGTAATGAAGATTACTGCTTAAATGTCTATTAATGTGACATTGAGTTATTTGTATTTACACTATTTTTATCATTTTCAAAACCAATGAACCCAATTTGAAATTAATTATTAATAATTTAATAAGTATTGTAATTTATTTCATAGAAGAGAAATTTGATTTGGACACATTGATAAATATTACACCAGATGTTGCAGCTGAATTAATTCCTAAGCCACTTGGTCTTCGCATGAAACTTCTCAACAGCATTTGGAAATACAAAACATATATATTATATATAATAATATATATATATAATATATATAATATATATATAATATATATATATATAGTATAAATATATATATATATATAATATTAATATATAATATATATATATATTAATATATATATATTAATATATATATATATATATAATATAATATATAATATATATATTATATACTATATTATATATTATATATATATTATAGTATCAGTATATATCATATATATAATATATATATTATATATATCATATAATATAATATATATATATATATATATATATTATATATATATATATACATATTTAAATGTAATTATCTAAACTTCCGTTGAAGCACTCAATATTAACTACTCTATTGAAACTAATTAAACATATAAAATTTATCGA
>JABUQX010119967.1:0-23114 GCA_015478945.1 Trachelipus rathkii | reverse complement strand
GCACAAGATTACAAAGTTATTTAAATGTTCTGAGTGGAGTTATGAAAAGTAATTATAAATCGGCATTAAAAGATCACATGCTTAATCACGAAAAATATAAAATATTTAAATTGTGGCTGAGTTGCAGCTATGGAGTGGTATTCAGAAAGGAAAACTTTAAAAACAGCACATGCTTACGCATCGAGATACAAAGTTATTTAAATGTTCTGAGGTGCAGCTATGAATGTAATCGGAAAGGAAACTTAAACTGCACATTGCTAAAGCATTAAGATAACAAAGTTATTTAAATGGTTCTGGAGTGCTGCTTGAGTCTAATTATATAGAGTGACATGAGAATACACATGCTTAATCATAAAAATATAAAAATTATTTAAATGTGCTTGAGTTGCAGCTTTGAGTAGTAATCATAAGGACACCTTAAAATGGCACATGCATTAAGCATCGAGATACAAAGTTATTTTAAATGTTTCTGAGTGCAACCTATGAATGTAATCTAAAGAAAGACATAAGAATACACAGGCTTAATCTTGATAAGTCTAAAATAGTTAAATTGGATAATTCCCCCGTGCATTGCCTCAAGCGAAAGAAACTTTAAAACTGCGCCATTTACACCTACTCTGAGAATAGCATTTAAATGTTCTGAGTTGCAGTACTGGAAAGTTAATTTTAAATCGGCATTAAAAGATCACATGCTTAATCACGAAAATATAAAAATTATTTAAATGTGCTGAGTGCAGCTATGAGTGTAATCAGAAAAAAAACTTAAAACAGCACATGCTTAAGCATCGAGATATAAAGTTATTTAAATGTTCTGAGTGCAACTATGAATGTAATCGGAAGGGAGACATAAGAATACACATGCTTAATCACGAAAATATAAAATTATTTAAATGTGCTGAGTGCAGCTATGAGTGTAATCAGAGAAGAACTTTAAAACTGCACATGCTTAAGCATCAAGATACAAAGTTATTTAAATGTTCTGAGTGCAGTTATGAAAGTAATTATAAATCGGCATTAAAAGATCACATGCTTAATCACGAAAATATAAAATTATTTAAATGTGCTGAGTGCAGCTATGAGTGTATTCAGAAAGGAAACTTAAAACAACACATGCTTAAGCATCGAGATACAAAGTTATTTAAATGTTCTGAGTGCAGCTATGAATGTAATCGGAAAGGAAACTTAGAACAGCACATGCTTAAGCATCGAGATACAAAGTTATTTAAATGTTCTGAGTGCAGCTATGAATGTAATTATAAGAGTGACATTAGAATACACATGCTTAATCACGAAAATATAAAATTATTTAAATGTTAATGATTTCCTTGATCTTAATCATAAAGGACACTTAAAATGGCACATGCTTAAGCATCGAGATACAAAGTTATTTAAATGTTCTGAGTGCAGTTATGAAAGTAATTATAAAAGTATTTTAAAAAAACATTTGCTTAAACACGTAGGTATGTAAGTAACCCCTTAAAAGGGAGAAATAAAAAATAAATAAAAATAATTATCATCATTAGGAAGAAAATGTTCCAATTTGCAAGTCCTTCTTAGATGATAAATTCTCATAAATAAATCATTCTTTTGTACAAAAGTTTTAATTTCTTTACTAATGGATTAATTTACTTTAAAATGTTAATAAAAATATTATCGAAAAAACAAAGAATTTGAGTCACAATCGAAAAGTTTCGCTCACGAAACATTAAATAATTCGTAAGTTTAAATCGAAGAAAACATTTAAATAACTAAAATAAATTTATTAATATTTCATAGGAAGGAGTAAATAATCTATTAAGTTTAAAAGAAGAATATTTTCTTTGGGGCTAATACTAAAAGTCGAGTCTAATTAATTAACACAAGTCACGAGTGAATAATTTATATTTTATTGAAGAAAAGTGGAATTCTTTATTAAATTCGATACCTTAATTAAATCTAAAAATTTGAGTGAAATAATTTCTGAGGAAAATTCTGCTACAAATTATTAAATTTAAGCAAAATCGAATTAGCCAATGGGAATTCAAAGCCCATCGGAAATATATTTTTGAATGAAAATCAAAGTTTAAAACGAAAGTTATAATAATATAATATCTTATAAAATATTCGTAGTACTATAATGTAAAGTCCTAAAAATTGTAGTACACATGTTTCAAAATAACTTAAAAAATTGCTAGAATCAAAATGTATTCTGAAAATAATTAAGGCCGATGATATTCAGAAATTGAAACTAGATTCGTATCTTGCAGATAAACTAATTTGATATTCATAATACTGTTGTATAGCTAGAACGTAACAAAATCCAGACTTTGTTTGTGGAAAATGTAATCCATAAGATTTTCACATCTTAATGAGACTAATGTTAAAAGCTCTATGTAAATTTCATATTTTTGAACACAATTTTGAGGTAAAGATTCTAAAAGCACTCGAGGTTCCTTTATTAAATGAACACAAGGCACTGAAAACGACCCTTCCCCCATTTAGCTTTTTTACATATCGACATTGGAGAATCTTCAAAAGATTTTAAATTAATCATCATGAACCAGGAGTTAAACGTAACCAATACCATCAGAACCATAAATGGAAATTTGAAGAATTTTGTTTCAAGACATGATCTTAGAAAGGTATCAGAAAGGACGTAAAGAAGATTATTAACAGGACATTACTACTATTTTTTTTTATTTTTAAGAGAACAGTGATTAATTTGTAAATAGATTTACGAGTAGTATCATTACAGGGTGGATATTTAAGAGGAATATGGTTTTTAGTTTATTATTGAAAGTGAAAAATATCAGTATTAAACAAGCATTATAAGTTATAGTAGTACATAATGAAATAAAATGTACACCTCCAGGCTGAACCACCACCTTACTTTTGATCGATTGTTGTAGATGGAATTCGTATTACAAATGATAAAAGTTGTCAATCGCAGTGAAATCGAATGTTGGGAGTTTATCACGCGAGTCAATAATATCAAAAAGTCAATTTTGATGGAAAATTTGTAGAGAGGAGAGTGTGGAAGGTCAAGGAAAGAGTCTCTCGACCTTTCACCTTAAGAGTAAAGGGTTTCCTTTTATTACAACTATGAATTTAACAGAGAGGTACGATCAAATAATTCTATTTTTGGTTCTGACTCCTTTAAATTATTCTATAATTGTAGGAGAATTATATAATATAATATCAGATATATTTAATTGTCTAGGCTGGATTATTAATCAATGAACATAGGATTTAGTTATATGTAATTTATAATAATTATTCAATATAGTTAATTATTATTGAACATTAAATACATAAAGATTAAAATATTGATTCGAATAAATATATTGTTTATATACAACTAGTAAATTACAAATATTTATTTCTTATTATCAGGATAAAAAAAAACTGTACGACATTCTTAAGGTCAAGAAGAAATATCCTTTTGATTAAAATTAGGTATCATTTTGATTAAGATGAGATATCCTTTTGATTTAGAAACATAGGCCAAGAGTCACTCTACCTGCTCATACAAAAAAGAAAGGTTCTATTTAAAACCTTGTTTAAAATTAAATGCTATTAATTAATAGAGGTTAGTTAATTGTAAAACCTTGCTGTTGGGAAGAATATATTGAAAATTAATAAAATAAAAAACTTAAAATTTGTAAGTAACAGAAAGACTACAAGAAACTGCATGAAAAGTTTAGGAGAGACTAAAAGAATCTACAGGAAGTACAGTAGAAGAACTACCGACATTTTTTAAATCGGTCTCGAGGGAAAGTACGTAACAAGGTTGTTGCGGCTCACACAAAAACACCACCAGAACTTAACAAACCCATAGGAGGCTCCTAAGGTTCCTTTTAAAAAACCTAGTACGAATAAACAAAATAATTAAAATAGGAAAACTGGATGGGAACCTTAGGATTCTACTCTAACCTCTACGAAACAACCAACGACCTCAACAGGACAGTGCCGACGGGTAAACCCCTACAAGAGAAAGAGAAGTTGTGATCTTTTATCGAGTTTAAAAAGCCGAATAATTTAGTGAGAAGAAGAGGTTTTGAACCATGAATTTCCATCTAATGATCTAAGTATGACTAGGAAAATTTTGACGACTGGAACATTGAACTGACTCGACATGAAGTATGTCTTTCTACGAGAAAAAGGAATGGTATGATACTCGTGTTGATTAGGTATTCGTCAAGTAGAATTTGAGATTTTTAAGTAGAATAAGGTCTTCCTTTCCGTGAAAATGATATGTGGATGGGATGTTGATTCTCCGTAAATGGTAATTGAACTGTTATTTCCCGCCTCTGTTTGTGGGGTTGAGTAAAACAATTTTCTGACTGCGAGTTTTTTTTTTATTTTCAGGAAAGATCCAGGATTTCGGGTCTATTAACCCTTGCCTAACAAAATTAAGAAAAAAAAATTAATTAATAAAAACATTATTATACAAGAAAAATCAAAAACAAATAAAAAATAAAAATTAACACTTTTCTAAAACTATTTTAAACATATATAAAAAAAATGGTAATATCTGATATGTTTAAAATTAAAATATTACAGTACCATATTAATGAAAAGTTAAATTTTAATCAATAAAAATCCCTTTAACATAAAAGGAAATTACAAGTGAATTGCCCAATGATATAGTGTGGCATATACCTTTTAAAATCTTTTCTGAGCACAGATGATTTTAAAAAAATTTCAAATTACAAGTAAAATAAAAAAAAAATATTCCAAGAATGAGATTAAAAGATAAAATAAATTAACCGGAATGAAATAAATTTTTCAAAAAAAAATGAAGCTAGTTTGGTAATTTTATTTTTGATTCAGCTCCTTAAGATTATCCTAACACTATGAAGTTTTTAATTATTACAAGTTAAACTCTTAAACTATCTTTTAATGAAAAGTTAAATTTGCTTAAAAATTAAAAGGAAAAAAAATACCATTAATAAAAATAGAGTAAAGTTTACAATTTACAAGGTGATTTTAAACTTTGAAACCACCTTAAAATTTATTACCAACAATTAGGCTATATTAACTGCCTATAAATTTAAAAAAATATATATTTTTCCAAAGCAATCTATTGGGCAGTGAACTCATAAAACTTCTGCATTTCAAACTCTAGTTTCCTACCGGAAATCCCTAATAAAATCATAATAATAAATTATAATAGCAAGACTAAAAATAAAAATTGTACCCAAAAGCAGGGATGGCACGGTGATTTTTTCACTTGATTTTTTGCTCCAAAAAATCATGATTTTTTGCTTTTTTTGATTTTTTGCTTTTTTATATATATTTTTTAATTTTTTTGGATATTTAAGTGATTTAATTTCAATAGAAATAAAAAAATTAGAATAATAATATCATAGCAAGGCTACTCTGTTTCAAATTTCTACACTATAAAAATGTCAACCAAAGATCATGTTTCAAACATTTTCTTTTATTTCTGATGTAATATATTATCATAATTACATATAACACTCTTTAGTGATGCTGTTTCATTGTATCATAGACTATAAACCCTATTTTAAGATTTTGAACTCAGAAATAGGGCCTAGGGTTAAAAATAATACTTAATCGAACTTTAAAAAAAAGTTTGTTTACAAATTATATTTCGCGTGACGTCACGAATCTCAAAAAATCCAAAAAATCAAAAATTGATTTTTTCTCAAAAAATCCAAAAAATCCCCAACCCTGCCCAAAAGTGTACAAACTAGAATTTATAATAAAATTGCAGAGGGAAAAGCATTGATTCTCCTGACATTAAACCTTACTCATGATAGAGAAACTCTTGCAATAAAGTGATTTAAAAACTTAATAACGAAGAGAGTGAGAGCAGGAGCTTGAAGGAGAAAGAGAGTATGGAAAGGAGAGGGTTAGAGCGAAAGTATAGGCTAGAGGAGGATGTGGAAGAGGGGGAGAGAATGAATGAGAGAAACGAAAGAAAGAGAATGAGAGCGAAGGAAGAGAGAGAGGAGAGAGAGAGAGAAGAGAGGGAGAGAGAGGAGAGAGAGAGAGGAGAGAGAGAAGAGAGAGAGAGAGAGAGAGAAGAGAGAGAGAGAGAGAGAGAGAGAGAGAGAGAGAGAGAGAATCCTAAATTCTGATTTTACATTCTAATTAATAATAATAATAATAATAATAATAATAATAATAATAATAATAATAATAATAATAATAATAATAATAATAATAATAATAATAATATTATATAAAAACTATTATATACTTCCATATATATATATATATATTTATATATATATATATATATAATTATAAAATATATATTTATATATATTAATATATATATATATATATATATAATTATATATATATATATATATATATATATATATATATATATATATATATATATATATATATATATATATAGGTATTATTCTATATTTGAATCAGTGCATATTTTCTGAAAAAAAATTCTAAGTTAAAAAAAAATTTCTAAGTTCAGAAAAGTTAATGTAAAGTTAAAGGCCAACGTTTTTGATTTGGCAAGAATTCTTCTAACGGAAGAAGGTCCTTCACTTTCCATTGATCTGGTCAATATTTCTTTCAAACGGAAGGTATATTTTTCTAGCGAAAATCAGGAATTTTTTTCTTCCATCCACAAGGTTGCTACATGGAAATCGTAAAAAAATGTTTTTTTAATGTTTTCAAGTTTTCGAACGACTATTTTATCTTCGAAATATATTAATTATGTTATTTCCCAAAAAACTGGTGAAATATAATTATAAAAAATTTACAAAATGAGAAATTTATTTTATCATTGTTGTGACGTCACTCCTCGAAGTGATGATGTTTATAATTGTTTGTTGTATATATATATATATATATTATATATATATATATATATATATATATACTATTATAATATATATATATATATATATTATATATAATATATATATATATATAAATATATATATATAATATATATATATATATATATATATATATTATATTATATATATATATATATATAAACTATTAACACTAAAAAATCCTAATTAATAGCCTTTATAGGCTTAGGTATGTGCCGTAAAATGTAAACAAACCTCAAAACTGAAGAATGTTCATTTGATTTTTCATCGAAAATGAAAACTCAAGAACGTCCTTCGATTTGAAGAAAAACTGCCAAATCTAAAACGCTTTAATTTCTTTTACAGAAAATTGTTTAGTTGGCAAGCTTCTGGTATTAATTCCAGAGCTTGCCACTTAAAGAATTTTCTTAAAAAAATTTACTTAACTTAACTTTTCTGAACTTAGAAATTTTTTTGAACTTAGAAAATTTTTTCAGAAAATGTATACTGATTCAAATCTAGATATTTACCATATTATATATTATATATATATATATATTATATAATATATATATATATATATATATATATATATTATATATAATTATATATATATATATACTATATATTATATATATATGTTGTGGCGTCTGGTGGAAGGGGGCTGCAACCACCACTGAGGAGTCCAAAGCAGCCCCCCGGGACGAAACGCCAATTCATCGTGACAACGCTCACTCTCTTCAACAACATCAAGCATCCCTCTATTGAAGGTGGTTCTCAAGTCAACTCACTTACTACCTTCATATTGGTGACCCTGGAGTGACTAGTGCCACTGGAGTGACACAACGAACACCAGCCAGCATCCCATCTTCTCTCAAAGTTATATATATATATCTTCTATTTTGTGTTTATTTTAGGATATAAAAACTATTATATACTTCCACTCCACATATAAATCTATCTATTCAATTTTGTGTTTATTCTAGGATATAAATGGAAGTATATAATAGTTTTTATATCACAGTATCTTCTATTTATTAGTTTTAGCGGAATTTGTACTTTTGTCTCCATTGGATATAGGCTAATTGTCCAGAATTTTCAATAAAAAAACAATGAGATTCATTACTGATTCAATAACGGTCGTGATAGTAGCTTGTGTTTATTCAAATTAAAAATCAAAAATGTTAAGGGTATGGAGGTAAATTGTCTAATTTCTTCATTTCTTTTCAAATATTTTTACTGTCAACCTATCTCTATTCTCTTTGCCTTATTACTTATCAATTTACCCTACTAAGTTTAATGATAGTGCTAATTTACTAAATCAACAAGGTTGAGTTATCTTAGGGCTACAAGAACTTCTCAAAGAGCAAAATCTTTGAAAATACAACAAAACTCAAGGTAAGACTTATATAGATGCACAATTGCTTTATTTATATACTAATTTTTTCAGTCATTATATCTTTCAAAGATTTTGTTCATTAATTTCATCTGATTTAGATTAAATTTTCGTCAATTGTGTATTCTATATTGGTCTCAACGAACGGGTTTGTTGCCAGTTCTTTATAACTCGTGCCTATCACTATTGCAAATTATAATCTAGCCATCTCCGAGGCTCTGCAGTTATGATATTTGTGTATTAGTACAAAAAAAAATTAAGGTTTATTTGAATATATGAAAATATTAGAGACGGTAGAAGCCACATGCGCCTATCGAGACTAGACTGTTCGTGTTTTTGTCCTAAGTTTACTTAATACTAGTGTATTTAATTCAAAATTAGGTATGAGAGTTAGAGAAGCAATGCATCATTGCCTTACCATTCCCTTTCAGTGTTTTCCAGTAGATTTTACTCTTCATCAGCGGGATTCGAACACTGGAACTCCGCGTTGCTGAGTTAACAGTAACCGGCGCTTTATCCACTAAGCCATCCACGTCCCCAAAAAAGAACGCTTCAAGCTTAGTTTTTAAAGCACCCGGTTTTCTCATCCCATAATTGCTGAGTACTCAAAGGCCTGGCCCCCATTTTAAATGAATGAGTCACAGAAGATTTTACTCTTCATCAGCGGGATTCGAACACTGGAACACTCTCTCTCTCTCTCTCTCTCTCTCTCTCTCTCTCTCTCTCTCTCTCTCTCTCTCTCTCTCTCTCTCTCTCTCTTCTCTCTCTCTCTCTCTCTCTCTCTCTCTCATTTGTTTTAGGTTAGGTTAGTTACGTAAGTTAACCAAACCTAACCAGAGTTAACTTAACCTAACCTAACTTAGGTAATTATTTAGTATTGTTGACTCGAGTTCACGTACATAGTATATTAAAATTATAAACATTTCATTTACAAAAATGATTTTAAAAAATTATTTGAAGTTTTTTTTACGGATTTTCGTGTATTTTATGCATATATTTTAAAGAAAAATATAAAAAATAACGTTCTGAAAATTTTAAACGGCTAATTTTCTCATTTTTTTAGGGATATCGCTATCGATGCTTTGTTCCAATTTTTTATATATTGATTGCATTAATATTTTTCCAATAATCGATAATTTTGAACGATTATCAACAATTCGATTGTTCAGCCGGTAATTGTTTAGTATTACTGACTTGAGTTCACGTACATAGTATATTAAAATTATAAATATTTCATTTACAAAATATATTTTGCGCATATATTTTAAAGAAAAATATAAAAAACGTTCCGAAAATTTTAAATGGCTAATTTTCTCATTTTTTTTAGGGATATCGCTATCGATGCTTTTTTCCGATTTTTTATATATCGATTGCATTAATATTTTTCTGATAATTAATAATTTTGAACGATTATCAACAATTTGATTGTTAGAGCGCCAAATTTACGTTTACGTTATTAAAATAAAAAAAAATTCGCAAACGAATTTTGTAATAATAAAATAATAATAAAATAAAAATAATAAAGTAATAATAAAATAATTTTTCTTTTAATAACACTACGCAATATATATATATATATATATATTATATATATATTATATATATATATATATATTATATATATATTATATAATATAATATATATATATATATATATATATATAATATATATATATAATATATATCATATATAAATATATATATATTATATATATATATATATATATATATATATATATATATATACGGCTCAAATTATATATATATTATATAATCCACTCGTATAGATAAAGAGAAAAACAATGCATTAGAATTCTATTTCAAATACTGTATAAATAGTAAGTAGGTTGAAGGGCAAACGCGCCATCTGTTGTTAAGCCCTGAATTATTGTAGTATATAGTAGAATGTACAGTATTACTCGAGAGAGTCTGACGCTGGTTTTCGTGTGAGAGAGTCGTGTACAAAGACTGCTGTTACGCAGAAAGTATTATTTGTGTTTTTAGCATTCTAAGAGTTAATCTAGTGTATTAAGATAACTCGTGTGATATTATTTTACAAGTTGAATATTCTTATTATAAAGTGAAGCCATTCCTATTTATTATTCGTATTGAATCTATGCTTAAGACAAGCTACTATTTCCTTTGGTCGTTGAAGTGACCGCATCATCGTTTATCCATTCTACTGTTGCAGAACACAGTAAGTCTATTTATTCCATATCACATTGTATGATAATTTCTACAAAGAAGATTATTCACTGTTATTATTCTACAAGATTTAATTGTTTATGCAAAGACTATTTGTGCAGAATCGCATATCTACGTTCCAAGATATTTTACTATATCAAGCTGTTTATCTCTCTCTCTCTCTCACAAGTGTATTTAAAGTTCCACGAAACCACGCTCTCTCAAAGATTTATTACAGACTCGATTTCTATTTAAATGCTAATGAATATATATTTGTATTATATTTAAGAAGATTTATTACTGTAAATAAAGTTGACAATCTCTGCTACGCATTTCTGTTGATAAGGAGAATAATATTATTTACTGAACTATTTTATTAAAGGAATGTGACTTCTATATTTCTACATTATTATTTTAACAAGGATATATATATATATATATAAGATATACTATTAAAAATTATTCTTATATGTATATATATATATTATATATAATATATATATATATATTATATAATATAATATATATAATAATAAGATTACCTAAAGCATTCTTATATGTGCATCGTCTCATTCAAGCCTCTTCTTCTCTTCCAAGTTGACCAATAGTAGATGAGTTTGTAGCCACTGATGAGTCCCTCATCCTGTCCAGTTTAGCAATCTTCGAGAAGCTCGATTCGTCTTTTACATTAGAGCGCACGGGGTATAATAATAATCAAAACGCAAGTACCTGTATGGAAGAAAAGTTGATTACAAAACACTTGCGGAAAAGAATGGCGACCGTTTAAACAGAACCTTCTAGCATCGTTTACACTGAAATTTTTGTATATTATCTACAGTATACTTCAAGATTATAGAGGCGACTTTACTCTACATTGGTCTGAAGATATTCTTTTATGCTACAAAGAGCATTGGGGAAGCATTTCAATTTTTTCAAAAGGCTCATTTTCGGGGAGCAGAAGCCTACAAGTTGCGAATCATATTTTTCCATTCCTCAACGGATCCATCATTCTCGGAGCAGATTTAGATGTCTTTGAGAAAAACTAATCTGGGATTATATTTGTATGAACTATAGAAATGTCTTCAGGTACTGTTTGTATATATATAAAAATGCAAATACTGTAAGTAAAATAATTTCTTTTTCATATTTCTTATGTAAAATATATTTTTTTAATATTTTCATAAAAATAGCCATTTGTCATTTGGGTTCAATCCTCGCCTGTTATAAGTAATATATATACGATTTTTGCTCAATTCTAATTGGATGCGGCATCTGTGGACGTAGTGACGTAATCAAATTATTTGTTGTAGCCTCGCGTTTCTGAAACATAGAATCCTTGTTTCAATATTTCATTCACATTGTTAAAAATATATTTTAACATTTTTTAATAACTTTATTATTGCTTGAACAATAAATATATTATTATATATAAAGAATATATATAATTATATAGGATAAAATACTTTATTATTTATTTTTGTGTATTCATAGAGTATAGAATATTCTAGATTCTTAATTGTTCAAGATAGGCTGTCAGAGGCTAGTTTTTGTATGTAATAACGGGGTTGATTTTATAATAGTAAAGACACTATAGACGGGTTCATTGGGTTTCATACCAGATATTTCCAGTTTGTACGCAGTTATACGGGACTTGTATTATAACTGTAAATTTCGTCGTCTGTTTATTTACTTATTAACAGATGTTTTCAAAATGTTCTGAAATGCTACTAGAATAAATATTGATATAAATATTTATTGAATTTTATATATTTTACATATATGTCATATATTTTATGAACATATATCATACTGTATAGTTTGTGTACCACCTGTACGAATGTGAGAGGCTTATGCGTAATAGTTTCTTTCTATATACTAAAATCCTTACATTGACGAGTTATCAACTGCAAATAAAATTTTGCAGAAAAATTAAAAATATTTCTTCTTCCTCATTTCCTCTCCTACTGTTGCGAGAGAAATTCCAGTTTGCAGCGAAAAAAGTATTTTGTTTTATATATTTTTTTTTTGTATGAAAATTTCTTCAACTCAAATAAAAATTTATTATTGTTCTCACAAATTTGATATAGCCACAAAAGGTGACTTGTGTGAAGTGTGCTATCTGAATGAAAATCTGGGATATTTTAAATTTGCGTGGAGGTCAAGTACAAGTAAGAATATAAGTAATAAAAATAATTTTATATATATATATATATCATATATATATATATATTCTATCGGTGCATATATATATATATATATATTTATATATTATATATATATATATATTATATATATATATATATATATATAATATATATATATTGGTTCTCAGTATAAACATATTGTTTTGTTTATACATATTTATTTACATGTATATTAATGTTCTTTATTGTTTTTGAGGTACCTGTCAAAGAAGAGATTGCATCCTTCCAGCGAAATCCACAATTTCAGATTTTCAAATGATCAGAAACAGTACATAAAAATCGAAAAGAAGTTTTCCTCTGCTGCATCGGAACGAGGATATAAGGCATTGTTTTGGGAGAGTTTTTCCTAAATATTAAGAATCAAATTAATTATTTTTTTATTACCAAATTAAAAATATCATATTTTTTACCATATATATTTTAATATTATTATTATGAAGGCCAAACGTCCTTTTCATTTATTTACTAATTTATGTCCAGAAGTATTCATTGAAGCAACTGCCAGAAAGTGTACGCCAGAGTAAGTTTTTGCATTCCATTCTTACGTGGTTTCTTATTGTATTATTTTCCTTCTATTTTCTGCTGTTGTGGGATTTTTCGTGTTCTTTGAATATAGGGTTTAATATTTTTCTGGTCGTAATTTATTCATCATTTTTAAATGCCTTCTGATACAGAGGACAACATTGAAGTTTCCTCACACGATATAACGGAGCAAAGTCCTCCTGCAGAGATAGCTCACGGGGCTGAATCCGTCAATTTAAATAATCATTCTTTTTCTCAGTTGAATAATTTTGCAAACATGGAGCGTCAAACGTTGAACATTGACCGTTTGAGACACTCTAAGCCAAACATACCTCTGTTGGTAGGGTTTATAAACAATTCTTGGGTAGGTCCAGAGCTTGGATCGTGGTTTACTGCTATAGATTTATATTTCCAGGATGAACAGATAACCTCCGATGTCGAGAAATTACGGAGCTATGTACGTTTTGTGAATATGAAGGAGGGCAATGCTTCATATCTCATAAGAAATACACCGGAACTCTTCCGGGCTGATAATTGGGAAGATTTTAAGAAGAATCTGTCATATTGCTTAAATCCGTTGGTCTCTATCAGTTCTTTCGAAGCCTTCAATGAGTTCATAAATGTAAAATGGTCTCATAATCATTCACTTCCAGAGTTCATAACGGAAGCTCAAAAAGTTTTACAAACTTTCCTTGATTCAGCGGCGTTAATGCATGACGTAAAGTTTAGTGACGAGCAGCGTCGTTTACTCTTGTTTTCTATGTTATATTCAAATGCTAAACCTCAATTTCAACGGGTCATACACGAAGATTTTGATGTTAATAATTCAATTCCAAAGCAGATTCAAACCTATTTGAAGAAAACTCACTCTTTAAATAATGGCAAGATTGCATCAGCGTCAAATAAAGCTCCAAATCCAAATTTTTCTACCACAGTGTATCACACACAAACTGAGAAAAATGTGGCTCCACAATCTTTTCACCAGGCTCAAACAGTAAAAAGTAAGCCTCGGTATCCTCAAAAGTCATTTTCAAATGCAAATTCCTTATCTCCAAAGCATCAGAATACGCAAAAAGGTGTGTTTTGTCGTAACTGTGAAAGACATGCCCACCATACTTCTGAATGCGTGTTCAGTTCTTTTTGTTCAATGTGTTACAAGCCACATATGCGGGGGTCTCAAAGAAACTGCCAGGGCACATTCTGGGAACCTTATTCACCTCAGGGTATTAAGAGGGTGAAAGTTATAACGCCAGTCGAGCGAGAAAATTACGAAAGAAATCAGACGAATTTCTATAGGGGTTCAAATTCTAATGTTCATAGGGGTTCAAATTCTAATTTTCATAGGGGTCAAAGTAACTCAAGGGGAAGTTACCAGGTAAATCATTGCTACAATATGCCAAATTCATATCATAAGAGTGCAAATTATGATAACCGCATGACAGGTAGGTCAAATAATTATTCAAAAACCGAGCCGCGAAACGCCGGAAACAAAGGTTGTAGAAACAATTCTCCGCACACGTACCAATTTTCAGAGAACGATTTAGAGTCTCAAGTGCACTTATTGGATCCTAATTATAATCCAAATAAGCAATTTCATTATAAATCTGAGAAATATAACTCACAAAGGCATGCAATGTATTCTAATAATTCTTATTTTCCGCATCAATCAGCACGAAATCGATGCTCAAATTCCCGTAATCCGCCGATTTTTGATCAAAATCAGAATCAGTTTTCTTATTTTCCTAAGTCGAATTTTTGAGAAAGGCTACGAGTTTTCTGCCTCAGAACGTCGTAGTTGCGCCATTAGAGGCTAATATTACAAATATTTTCAATAATACATCGTCTGTTTCAAATGTGTATAAAATAGATGATAATCCTGCAATAGGTAAAAGCTATTTTCTAAAAGTAAAACTCACGGTAGAGTATGAGTTTATCTACGAGATGTCAAGTTATTTAGATATTGGGTCGGGTGTTTCTTTATTACGTCAGGGGACGTTCGAAAGGTTAAGAAAATACTATCCTTTAGAATTGAAAGAGGATAACATAGTGCTGAAATCCATATCTGGAAACGTGATCCCAAATTTAGGTCGCGTAAAACTCCAGCTTCTGTTGAACGATAGACTGTTCAATATTCATGTAATTATTGTCAACAACCAGTGTACTTTCAGTGGGAATATGTTGTTAGGCACTGATGTACTCGCTTCGTTGCCCATTTCTTTTGATTTAAAGAATGAAATGTTAATTATGAATGACGAAAGGGGCACAAGTAGTATTCCTTTAACTGTGTGGAGTCCGCTCCTTGATGATAAAAATTCTGTTTTTAATCCATTATCGCATGATAAAAATGCTCTTAACGACGATTTTAAAGTCGATAATACTGTTTCTTTTTGCAAAACGCAATCTATTAATTTCGAGCACGAGTCTTATATTCATGAACTTTCAATTTTCGATGATGAAAGTTATGATTTGTTTTTGCCGAGTACTGTTCAATTTAATGCTTATTCAACGACGATATTGTCCGTTGATGTTCGTTCAAAGGCGGGAACCTTACCCCCTGAAGAAGTTTACCTCGTTTCTGAGAAGAATATTGTTTCAAATGAATGTCATTTTTGCCAATGTTTTAAGTGGTGTAAAAGATGGCACAATTTTAGTCAAATGTGTTAATTTAAGTTCAGCTCCAGTCACTATGGATAAAAATACAAGGGTTTCTAAAGCAAATTCTTTGGGTTTTCGTAGTTCTTATTCAAACATAAACCGGATAGATACATCCGAGGGTCTTTCTAGCGCTGAATTACGTGATGTTTATAGGGAAATTTTGCTTTCAAAGTCGAAGAAAGAAGCGGACTTAGTGGTGTTACAGGATGCGTCACAGTTAGAAACCATCCTTGATTTCTTAATAGAAAATAAAGAAGTAGTTGCTATTAGTAATGATCGTGTCGACGTATGTCCTTTGGGTAAGTTTAATTTAGAATTAACGTCCGATCGTCCGATGTATATATTTACTCCAAACTACCTTCTTCCGCACAAATTTCAGTCTGATATTGATAGCTGGGTGAACAAATGCATGTTGGATGGATATATAGAATCATCCGATTCACCGCACTCGCATCCACTCTTAGTTCTTCCAGTCAAAGGGAGTCTAAAACCGGAAGTTATTTTAGATTTTAGAAGATTAAACAAATATGTTGTTCCTTTACAAACTGCATTGCCAGATGTGCAAAATACGATTTCTAAGTTAGGAGATTCCAAAGTTTATTCAAGTCTGAATCTTAATTCAAATCCGTATGGCGTAGAAGTCGATAAAGATAGTCGCCCATACCTCGCATTCTCTACACATAGAGGACATTACCATTATAAATTACTTCCAAATGGAGTTAGAAATTCTTCACAGGTCTTCTGCAAATTAATGGAAGCAGCTCTTTCACATCTGTTAGGTATTCACGCGCTCATCTATCTTGATGACATCATTGTTTATTCTAAAGACATAGATTCACACTATCGTAGTCTAAGGTTAGTGTTTGATGCTTTAAAGAAAGCGAAGCTTAAAATTAAGTTGGAAAAAGCAAACTTTTTCAAAAGGTCATTAGTCTATTTAGGGTTCCTTATTAGTAGTGAAGGTCTTTCTGCAGATCCTAGTAAGTTAGAAGTACTCAAATCATTTCCAGTACCTACAGATATTAGCTCAGCACGTTCTTTCATTGGGTTCACATCTTTCTACCGCAATTTTATTCCTCATTTTTCTGTTGTTGCACAGCCGATCACAGCTCTTTTCAAAAAGGGTGTAACATTTGTCTGGCAAGAAGAACAACAAAAAGCTTTTGATGTTCTCAAGCAAAAGTTAATTTTAGAACCTTTATTACAATTTCCAAACTTCAATAAAGAATTTATTTTATGCACAGACGCCAGTGGAATAGGTTTAGGGGCAGTCCTCGCACAGAGAGATTCAAATGGTAACGACAGACCAATATCATTCGCTTCAAGAATGTTGAGCAAGGCCGAGAGAAACTATAGTTCGATTGACAGAGAAGGGTTGGGATTAAATTCGTTTTTTTTTAAATTACTTTTTTTTCATATATATCAAGTCTTTTTAGGGTATTTAGCATTAAAATACAGCAAATACAATATGTTAAAAGAGGTATGCAATATATAAAGTAGATTTTATTACTTAGTAAAGTTTTATTTGTGCTCTAGGGCATATAATTATAACATTTCACATGATATTATTATTATTATTATTATTATTATTATTATTATATATATATATATATATATAAATATATATATAATATATATATATATATATATATATATATATATATATATATATATATATATATATATATATATATATACTCGGGATATATATATAAATTCTTCATCTACCTTTTTCTCCCCAAGACTGAGGGTAAGGTGCTGTAAGAACTGCCATCGGAAAAGAAAAGCAGTAGAAGAATATGCACAAAAGTCGAAAAGAAAGTCCAGCCTTACCCCTCCCCTCTGTACCATTACTTAGTAAGGACTCGCGTCCCAGTCAGAAAATCCACCCTATAGCTTCACGGGACTGCACGGACCCTCACTATGGTAATCGTCAATGTAAGGGTTCATCCTTGCCCAGGTGGGCCACAATCCATACCCCTCACAAAACCCCATTCTCTTCACTCTATTATGCACCTTTATTCTAGCCTCTGCCAAACTCACATTTTTGTCCTTCAGACATTCGCTTTTACTGACTCAATCCACTTTTTCTTCGATCTCCCAGACGGTCGGTTTCCAACACACTTGCCACTATACATCCGCTTAAAAACCGACTATCATCATTCTTTCCACATGACCCAAACCATCGCAAATATATTTTCATTTATTACCTTGCTTACCCATTTCTTCACACCACACAACTCTCTATTACGTTCATTTCTTCATTCCTCCCTTTATCAATTCTTCTCACACTTAGCATGCCCTAAGATTGTCCATCTGAGCATAATCTTAGATCTATACTTCTTATTCCAGACCATAGTCTCACTACTATACACAACACAGGTAAAAACATAGCGTCAGCAACCCTAGCACTCTAAAGCACTTAGTCCCTATACATTCACCAACGATTTATTGCACCAGCCACCTTCCTGCATTCACACATACCTTAAATATTTAAACTCAGACACTTGTTCCAGCTGCTCACCATCTTGGCATAACTTCACACTGAGGACTCTCCTCACATAACTTCACAACCATAACCTTACCTTATCTACGTTACTTTCAAACCTCCTTTTACACACCGTGCCAAATCTCTTACCAATTCTCTCAAACTCTTCAAATTCGCCACACAAAAACCAAATCATCTGCATATAATAGGTAGGGCAACTCTCCACTCATCTCCATTCTCCATCATTCTAACACCATCATCTGCCACCTCTACTTCTTTCATAACCCCATCCATATACAAATTGAATAACCAAGGAGACATAACACAACCCCTGCCTCACTCCGCTATTAATACTAAACCAATCACTTTTGACACCATTTATTCTTACACATCGTCTCTTCACTATCGTCATACATACTTTTGATTCCATTCAGAAGCCTACCTTCACCAACACTATATATCACTAACACCCGCCATAGAGCTTCCCCTATCATACGCCTGTTTTAAATCCATAAAACCTAAATGGCGCAACTTATTCTTCTTCTCCCTCATTTTCTCTATCATTTTGCTTCAATGTAAAGATCTGATCCACACATCCTCTACTACCCTAAACGCACCTTGTTCTTCTTCTCACCAATCAGTCCTTCAGTCACTGGACGCACTTCGACCAAAATACCAACATATTTCTTCCCTATAACACTCAATAAACTAATTCCCTATAATTTCTACAGTTCCCTTTATCTCCTTAAACTCTTATATAAGGGTACTATTACTGCTCTCCTTCAATCCCTCGAACTATACCCTCCATAAACGCTTTATTACACAACTTCAAGATCCAATCAATCAGAACTGCCTCCGTTCTTGATCATTTCACCAGTAATGTCTCGATACCTGCAGATTTACCATTCTTCAACTATTTTACCCATTTCCTCTTTGCTAATAGCCTCATCCCCAAAATACCTATTCCCTTCTTGCACCATCAAACCCACACACACAGTCACTATCACCTCTTCATTACTGCCAATATTATAGATTTTCAAGTGTTCTTCCACACTCCCCTCATCCATTTCATATCAGCTACAAAAACACCATCCCTATTTATTATTCTGAGCAGGTTCCCCCTTATTCTCATTCTTAACCTTTCAAGCTTCCTTCCAGAAGAGCTTCCTTCCCTTGTATGTCCTTATTCATCCTCCTTCCAAACTGTTCATTTACCTCTTTCTTTCTTAGCCGGTACGCATCTTTTAGCATTTCTTTTTCCTCCTTATATAATTCCAAAAGCATCTTTCTTTGAAATCTCTATCATTTGTTTTTAGTACAAAATCAACTACGCTTTTTTTTTACTTTTAACCGCTTGCATCACCTCTTCTTCATTCCACCACTCACTGTTCGCATTCCATTCTACTTTAGCACACCCACATACTTCTTTTGCACTGCTAACAATTGCTTCCAGATTTATTTAGTTTCAGTTTGTTCACATTCAACTGATTTACTTGCGAGCGTTCTTACATACTTATCCTTATTACCTTGTTCACTAAACTTCTCACTCTAAATTTTACCCACTTCCTCGTATCACCTTTCTCTCCATCCAAGTCCCCACTAACTTAATTTACATAGAACAACATAATGATTCGATAATCCCATTTCTAAACACCTCTTGATTTAACATCCAACATATACTTCAACATCTCCTTCTTTCACCAACACAAAATCAATCATACTTTTCACTTCGATACCATCTCTACCTACACCAACTCTAGTATACTTATGGATACTCTTGTGTTTAAAGAAAGTGCATACTTACACACACACCCTCTCTCCTCATGAAATCCATCAAATTTTACTCATTCTCATTTTCTCCCCCCACCCCCAAACAAACTTGTTTATACCATCCTTTTTGATCATATATATATATATATATATATATATATATATATATATATATATATATATATATATATATATATATATATATATATATATATATATTATATATATAAATCCTGTATTTTAATAGTCAAATATTTAGCCTAGAAGGGGTATTGTTAATACCTGTATTTAAAACATCTTTAATATTCAATAAAGAATTCATTTTATGCACAGACGCCAGTGGGATAGGTTTAGGGGCAGTTCTCGCACAGAGAGATTCAAATCGTAACGACAGACCAATATCATTCGCTTCAAGAATGTTGAGCAAGGCCGAGAGAAACTATAGCTCGATTGATAGAGAAGCCTTGGCGATAACGTGGTCATTGTCTAAATTTAGGAATATAGTTTATGGGTATCCAATTAAGATCTATACAGATCACAAACCTCTGGTACAAATTTTCAAAAGTAAAGATCTGACACATAAATTGGCCAGATGGGCTGTAAAGGTTAACGCATTTAACCCAGAAATATTGTTTATCGAAGGTAAAAAGAATATTGTTCCAGACATTCTTTCAAGATGTCCACCACCTTCTATTTCTCCTATATCTTCGGTGTCAAATATTGATTCTTCATTCGCAGATAAAAAGCTTTATAATCTTACGTTCGAGGTGATTAAAACCGAACAAGAAAAATGTGAAAGATTAGCTCCTATTATAAAGTTTATCAAAGAAAAAGGTAACACGTTCTGTTATCCACATGCATATATTAAAAATATATTATATTACGTTACGAAGGAGATGCAATATCTCATTGAAGTTCCAAATTCTTTAGTTTATACTGTTTTAAATCTCAATCACTGTAGTCTTGGCGCTGGCCACATGGGTGCTTTACGCACAGAGAAAAGAATCAGAGAACGTTACACGTTTCCGAAGTTATCAAAGCTTGTTCAGCAATTTTGTAAAGAATGTCCTTCTTGTTTACGTGTTAAGGGGAACATTCCTAAGCGTGCATCTATTTACAAGTACCCAATCGCATATCAGCCGTTTAGTAGAGTACACACTGATATCATTGGACCACTTCCTCCTTGTTCTAAAACGGGTTCTAAATATATTCTGGTTTTCAAGGATTCACTTACAAGGTATGTTGAATTGTGTCCCATACCTTCGTTAAATGGTGTTCATATAGCAAACGCTTTACTTCATAGAGTTATCGTTCGTCATAACACTCCTTCAGTTCTTTTTGCGAAAGATGCAGGTGATTTTGTTCCTTCATTTTTCAAACAGCTATGTAAGCTTTGGAAAATTCCCAAAGTTGAAATTTCTATCCTTCCTCCTGTTCAAGAAAACAACGTGGAACGTTGTGATTTACAAGTAAAAGATTACTTACGTCGTTATGTCAAGGATCATGGTAATGATTGGACATCCTACCTTCCATTCGTTCAATTGTGCTTGAACAGCACCTACAATGAGACGCTAGGGGAAAGTCCACATTTTGTTCTTTATTCGTACAATAAACGCTTACCTTACGATGTAGATAACTACATCACACCTTTCTCTAGTATAAATAAAGATTTTCAACCAAGTCATGAAGAGCTAAAAGACTTAGCAATACGTACGAATTTGATTCGTGAGATAGCAAAGGAAAATTTAGAGAATGAAACGAACAAATTCATAACCAGACAACGTAGTAAAGCTCTGGATAGGGATATTCTCGTGGGTAGTCGTGTGTACATATTAAATATAAAACCTTCTGGATTACCTAAGAAATTACACAAACGATGGGTCGGACCGTACCGGGTTGTAGGAATCTTGGGGAGAAACAGATTTATATTACAATGCTTGCAAAGTGGACGAGAGATCGCTGTTCATAGCGATAATTTCAAAATTGTTGCTGAACCTATTCTTGATCCAAATTTTCCTCAAAGTAAGGAAAATTCTGTTATTAAATCTGATCAAAGCAAGAAAGTTCATTTCAATAATGAGGTAGATGATGAAACGGAAAGTTTATCTCAAGATGACGAAGATGAAAATGTCATGTTTCCTCATCAATATGCAAGAAGTGCAAGTAAGATTCCTAGTCCAATTCATGAAAGAAACAATCTTCAATATTCGAATTCTTCTTTTCAGGATCCTATTCGTATTCAAAATGATGTAAATAGTCCGAATCAGGTTAGTCATAATCGCTCTGAAGGAAATACTTCTCGTTCTGATAGTACTTTCCAATCTTCATTTTCGGGTTTTAATAATAATAGTGGAAGTTCATCTTTTCGTAGTTCAGATATATCGAAGTCGGAAACTGATACTTCTGATAGTAATTACAAACCATATCCGCTATTTAAGGGAATTCGGGACCAGAGTCCTCGGTTTCTTCGTTCTTCTAATAGGGTACCTCCTATTCATAGCACTCCAGTATCTGATGAATTTCGTAATCTTCCTTCCTGTTCTTCCAAACGTAATGATTTGTCATTTTCTGATTAGTGTTTTCAGGTTTCCTTTCGTGTCCATTCTTTCATTGAAATGGCTGGCAATTTATGGTAGATGTTTCAATGAGCTGCAGATGGATATATTTTAGTTTAGAATTTATTTATTTTTTTATTATTTATGTTTTATTATAAACGCTTACCTGATCATGAGAAAATGAAATTGGAGATTTTGGAAGAATGAGAATCTGTTCTATGACATAGTATATCATATGTTGTAGGAAAGGTAGTTAAAATCGAATTCAAACGCTTTGTTTTTATTTAAAATCAATGTACAGTACATCCTAGAAATTTTATATTATAAAATTCCTTCCTCGGAGGGGAGGGTATTCTATACGGCTCAAATTATATACATTATATAATCCACTCGTATAGATAAAGAGAAAAAAAACAATGCATTATAATTCTATTTCAAATACTGTATAAATAGTAAGTAGGTTGAAGGGCAAACGCGCCATCTGTTGTTAAGCCCTGAATTATTATAGTATATAGTAGAATGTACAGTATTACTCGAGAGAGT
>JABUQX010119966.1:0-20829 GCA_015478945.1 Trachelipus rathkii | reverse complement strand
TATTTTGTTTTAGTATATTCATGTGATATGAATAGATAGGGATCAATATGTCTAGGATACTATCACACATTTAAATTACCGACTACAATTCAAAAAAATATTCGATTATATTATTATTATTATTAGATTTATTTATTATTAATTATATTATATGATAATATTAATTATTTATTAGTAATTATTATTAATTATATATAATTATTAAATATTTATTAATATGATATATATTATTATTATTATTATATCGTATTTTATATTTTTGTTTTTATATTTTTTTTGAAAATATAAGATAAGTATAAACAAACTTTTCAATCTTATATACTTGCAGCGATTCACGCACAATGTTCTTATAAATGTTTGCGCGGAAATTTCTTCTATTTTTATAAAAAGAATTTTTTTTCAAGTATAAAAGCAAAACACAAATGCAAATAAAATTATTTGGCCTAATATTTCTTCAACGCCGATAACATATTAATCTTGTCATCCATATTTTTAAAATGAATCTATTAAATTCATTATTTTAATATTCTATATTTTTCATATATAATATTATAATTATTATTTTATTATTATTACATTAATTAAATTATTATTTATTCATATATTTATTATTATTGTTATTATGAATATAATTATTATATTATTATATATATGATTATTATCTATTATTATTAATTAATTATATTATTATGCTCTATATTGGCTTCTTCTACTTTATCTCTTCAATTTTTTAGGAAAATTAATTTTTTTACCCGAATATAATTTTTTTTTAAACTATAATATGTAAATAATTATGTTAAATAAATACATACGATATATATAAACTATATTAATATATATATATATAAAAATAATAATACTAGATATACTTAATAGATATAATCTATATAAAACTAGTATATAATTATTTTTATAAATATATATATATAATATATATATACACTATATATATATAATAATTATATATAATATATAAATATAGATATATAATAAATATTATATAAATACTTATATATAAATATATATATATAATAGATAAGATAATATATAAATAATATAATAGAAATAATAAGTATATAATATATATAATATATTCACCATTTTTCCACTTCAGAATAATTGAAATGAGAGGATTATTTTTCTTTAATTATATTTCAAAAGGAAATATTCTTTAAATAATCTTAATTCCTTTCAAAGCCACGTCGCTGTGTTTTAATTATAAAAGAGAAAAACATCCCATAATCCCTTTTTTTTTTTTTTGTTTTTTCGTATATCCGTTATTATGCTTGTTTTTCTGTTTTGTTTGAATTACTGATATAATCCGAAATCCTTACAAACATATTTTTGTATTAAGCCATTACTTTAGTTACTTTTTAATAGCTCATTTTTTTTATCTTTTAATACTCATGGGATTCCATGAACATTCTTATTGAATAAAAAGCCAAAAACTTTGTCACAGCGAATTCAACTGGGTACTGTTTCAGAAAAAAATAAAGCAAAAGCTGCACAAGAAAGGGCTGATAAAATCTAGGCTTTGAATCTAAATACAAATGACTCTTCGATAAAACTTTTTTTATTTTATCATTACTATCGAACGAATTTTCTATGGACTACTTTTTGCGACATTAAAAACACAAAACCACGGAGCCTACCTAGGATTTCGAACACGTTCCCTTGCGAGAAATAAGTTCCACCAGATTCCCGCTAATAACGGCAATGTCCCGGAACGATTTCGTTCAAATCCCTTTGGCGTCCCATTATTTCTTCTATGTTTTTTCTTCTCTCTTAATTATTTCTATATCTAATATAAGCTTTAATTCATCTCCAATTGAAAAATTTTAATTTTGGTTTAAAAATTTTGTTCCTTATTTATCAATATGTAACCCAAGGATGTTCTTTTTTTATCAAAGTACACATATAAAAGAAAATAAATCTTTATCCATTCTAGAGTTTCACATTCCGAAATTCTCGCGTTCACACGCCCAAACTTTATTCTGCGGATGGTTTCATTTCTCTAATCTTTACGGCGAAACGGAGGCGATCCGACATCAACGACCACGTTTCCTGCTTCTTCATCTTACTGTGAGACGGTTTTAAAAAAGAAAAAAAAAATTCCGGAAAAATTTTAAACCTCGCTTTGATGGTGTAAACCGATGTATTTTTTTTGTTTTTTTTTTTTATTAAAACAACGTCCGCAAAACGTTTACCAAGCATATAATTATTTCCGAGAATCCTTAACCTTTTATCCTGAAAATTTCGAAAAAGTATGTTCTTGCTGGCCCATATGCGCACCAAATTTAACATATTAAGTCAGCCATCCGTTGATTACTATCTTAATATAATTATTATAAAGTTTCCATCGCAAAAGCTATAACCCATCCAATCAATAAACAAAGCTTTACCATCAGAATATTTTATGAATGAATAATAACTTGCACAAATCTTAAATTAGCATGATTGTTTGCCGCTGGGACATGAACATTTCCTCATAAAATTAACCAAGCGAAGCACTTAATGATTTTAATTTACGTTTATAATAATAAATAATAATAATAATAATAATAATTAACCTAAGTAAAATAACTAATGAAAATAATCATGATAATAATTACAAATAATCAAATTAAAAATAATAACGTAAATTAATTAATAAATAATAACAATACATATTAATCAATTAACATTTAAATAAATTCACTGAATAATAATAATAATAATAAATATATGAATAATAATAATAATAATAAGAATAATAATACTATGTAATAAATTAAATAGGTATAAAATAATAATAATCAATAATAATAAAAATAATAAATAATAAAAATTAATAATAAAAAGTAATTAAATACATTATAAAATTTAATAACTAATATAATAAATAATAAATTAATAATATAAATTAATAATAATAATAATAATAACTAATAATAATAATAATAATAATATATAATGTTTAATAAAAAAATATAATATTAAATAATTCTTCTTCAAGAACATTTAATATAAGAAAAAATTATCGATCATGTCATTAATAGTAAAAATTATAAAACAACAAAAAATTAATAATAATAATAATAATACATTAGAAATAATAATAAATAATTAAAATTAACATTAATATAATAGCAATAATAATAATAATAATAAATAATAATAAATTAAATAAAATTGAGATGAAAATCTCAAGTGAAGAAAATAATAATAAATAGATAAGATAAAATAAATTAAAATAAAATACCATAATTGTAAAATCTGAACAAAAATAAAATGAATAAAATATGTATTAATAATTGTTGTGAAAAGTGCTAAACTATCTTTGAAAAATGTATAATTCCCTTCAAAGGTCGAAATTCGAAAACTGTAGCCAGAAGTGAAATACAATATTGTTTGAAGGCCAAATTTTTGCTGTTTTGATCAATATTTTTCTGATTTTCCATTTTGAACATTGCCAGCGTTATAAGAAAATATTTTTCGTTGGGGTGGATTTAAAAAGCAAAGCTGAAAGACTAATATGCCTAAAGGTATCTTTAATAGAGTAAGTTTTTTCTACGCCATCTAACACCCAGCATTTTTCAACATGTTATCATTATTTTTTCCATTGTCAACATTGCACATCAAGAAAAAAACTTATTTCAAATTTTATTATGCGCTCCGTAAAAAACACTTACGATATTAACACCAAACCTGGATCATGCACAAGAAGGTGGTTCCCAAAACCGACAATAATCATAACAAACCCACAATTTTTTTTCCTATCTAATTTTTCCTTGTGTTTCCATTAAAGAAAAAAATTTTGAGAAACTTCTAAATAAATTTGAAACTAAGCCATCTCACAAATGCGATGTGATAGGCAAAAACCAATAAATTTCATAAAAAAATATTCATAAATATATTTTCTTTTATTGTGTCTGTTAGGAATTTTTGTTTATTTTGTTTAAATAAAGATCCATTAACTATCGGTATTATTAGTACTTTTTATACCTGTTAGCACTTAACTATTAAATTTTCTCTTAAAATGCAAGTGCTTATAAAAGATAACCAGATTATTTTAACTCCCCATTAATGTTAATTTCAATTTTTTTCACTTCACAGTCAAGAAATATATATAACAAAAGTAATTATTTTGTACTTTTATTTAAGTAACGTAATTCCTAATAGTATAATGGGCCTATCCCCAGCATACTTAACCCAATTTTAAATTTAGAGAATTTAAGGATCTATGGAAGTCAATTTGATATAAAAAATCACCGTATGCAGAATAAGAAAGCTCCTAGGTCTTTGTTAAATTAAAATACAAAACAAACCCACTAACTGAAGAAGGGGACAAATAGCAAAAACCGGGGAAGGTGACGAGACAGAAAAAATTAAATCAAAAGCGGAAAAAAACATATATAATTCGAGAGCGTGAAATTTGATCTGAAATTCGAAAGTGCAAACAAAAATACCACTCAGTATACCTAGATACTATCTAATATAAATTTTAATATTTATAGATATTCATAACTTGAGTCTTTCAATGATATATTTCCAATATTTATTAATTATAATTTGTAAGAAAACTTTACTTAATTATATATAGATATTTAAAAACATATAAAATTACAAAATAAAAAGTTTAAATTAAAGTTTTTAAATATATGAATATAAAAAATAAACTATAATCAAGAATTTACAAAACAATATTCTCATATTCTTCACCACAAATCTCAAACCATAACTCTAGCTAATAAATGTTAATTATATAGGTATTACCAAATTTCACCTAACACATTTTTCATTTGAGTAAACCTATTTCGGAACTTTGATTTTTCATGGAATAACTCTATAATGATAACGATGAACTTAAATGCAGTAAAAATTTGAAATCATTCTTAATGAAATAATATAATATTAATATTTCTAGAGAACTGAACTTTGAATCTGAAATTTAAAACAAGGACAACACCATAAGTAAAATACCCTATATATGATACATATCAAATATATATAAATTATATATATATATATAAGTTCAAAACGACTTAACAACTTTGCTTGTAATTATATCAATTGTGGTAAGATTTACTATCTAAAAATTAGCACTGATTTACAACAAAATAAAATAAAGTTTTAAATATCTTGTTTATTGTAAGCCATTTGTAACATATAAACATATATTACGTTGAACCTGAGCTAAAAACATGCTTACACACAAAGTCATAGACCATCTATATAGAATCATTAAGTATATTAATAATTATAAATATGGATCCAAATCCCAGAACATCACATTTTCTTAAATATATTCGATTGAAGAATCGATATAGAATATAATGAATATATAATTAAATTTAAGCATTTGAGTTTGGTTCAGTAAAAAATTACAAATCAACGTTTCGAGGTAAATATTTCAACATTAAATATTTATTATATATGAATAGTATATACATTAGAGAGCTTATCGAGAAAAGACCCTGAAAAAATTTCAGTAAAAAGATTGTAGACACACATAAATTACTCACCCTTACTCTCCTTAATCCTTAATATATATATATATTGATAAGTCGTCATTCAGTATAAAAATAAGTATATGAAATAATATATATATATAATGTATAAATTATTTATATATAGAGATAACTTCTTTTAAATTAGCATTAAATTATAATAGAAAAGTATATTGATGCTGTTTGAACATGATGGAACTGAGTAAATAAAAATAAATACGTAAATACGGTTGAACTTACTGAGCTAAATTTCGTTATGCTTACACAACAAGTTACATAATATGAGACATATGATCTAAATTATTTAATATGTGATACCATATATAATATGATTCCTACAGAATATACATCATTTCATTGAAGAACCCTTCTAGAAGAATATTAGCATGAGCGACAAGAAAAATTAAATAATTCTTCTGAACATATTGAAGCTGGGTGCTCGTGAACTTTGATTTGAAATTCGAAAGTGACACAACAAAATACCCACGAACTATCTAATATATTCTATGATAAGGTCCAAACTCAGAGTTCAACATTAAAGATTTGGAAGCTTCTAAATATTAGCAGTTAACAACAAAATAAATAAGTTTAAATTCTTCGTTTGTTGAGAGACCTGAAACATAAAACGTGACTAGTAAAATACGATGCTTACAACAATTCATAGACCATTATAATTCTAAATATTATATGGTCCAGGTCCCAGACATCATCATTTTCATTCGAGACCCTTAGAATGATAATTAGCATGACGAGACAGAAAAAAAATTAAAATCAACTTCGAAATATATAATTTCATGAGAGCGGGAACTTTGATCGGAAATTCGTAAATAACCAAAATTACACGATACACAAGTTATTTATTATAAGGTTTTCAGCTGTCAAGTTCAATATTATATTTAGAAACTCTTTAAAGAAAAATATAAAAGTACAAAATAAAAAAAGTTTAAATTCTGTTTTTTGAACACCTGTAATAAAAAAAACGTGGACCTTGAGCTAAATTTCGTAGCTTACACACAAGTCATAGGACCATAGTGATTCTAATTATTATATGGTCCAAGTCCCAGACATCATCATTTTAATTTGAGAACCCTTTAGAAATGAACATCTAGCATGAACGAGAAAGCAAAATTGAAATCATTCTTCTGAACATATATATATTTCCAGAACGTGAACTTTGATCTGAAATTCGAAAGTGGCACACAAATACCACGATACTATCTTATATATTTATTACAAGGTTTTCAACTCTCCAGAGATCAACATTTAAGATTTGAAACTCTAATATTAGCATTTAACCAACAAATAAACAAAAGTAATCTTGTTTTTGAAGACCCGTATAAACATTAACGTGGAACCTGAGCTAAAATTCCGGAGATGCTTACACACAAAGTAATGGACCTAGTATTCTAAAAAACTATTGTCCAAGCCCAACATATATTTCATTTTGAGAACCCTTAGAATGAATAATATAGCATGAGCGAGACAAGAAATAATCAAACTTCGGAACAACATATAAAATTCGAGAGCGGAACTTTGGTCCCTAATTCCCCGAAGTGCAACACCCATATATAATATATATATATAATTATATAGTATTTATTTATTTTATGTTCAAGTAATCGAGCTTTTCACCATTATGTTAACCAAATTAGAACTACGAAAAATGCCATGATAATGGAAAATCAAAGCAACCATAGAATACCATCTAATATAAATATTATGAGAATAATTCCCATTCAATATTTAGACTTTGGAAGAGAACTTCACCTTATAATAATAATTACAAAAAATGGTTTTCCAATTTCTGATAACCTGTAACATACAAAGGTAGACCTTGAGCTAAATTTCGATGCTTTCACACAAGTCATAGGACCATAATCATCATATTATGATGATCCAAGTCCCAAACATCATCATCTTCATTTGAGAAACCCTTAGAAAAAAATATCTAGCCATGAGCCCCGAAGAAAAATTTAATCTCTAACTGCTAATATAATTTACGTACCTTTTACCTGATTCGAAGGTGTCAGTTGGGAATAAAACACTATTATAAAATTATTTATTTAAAAAAAATATAATCAAATCAGACAGCACAGATAACTATAATAATATACAATATGAATTGCAATACACGCAATAATTAATTCAGACAGTAATTGAAACACCCACAAATAACTGCGAGATACCTCCACCCATATTCTTAAAAAATTATACTATTAATATAAGGTTCAATTCCCAGAGTCCAATTACAAATATTTAGAAATTGTGAAACGTCTATTAATTATCATACCGTTAAAAGCTTAATTTTAAGAACAACAAAATAAATAAGGATATAAATTATTCCTGATCTTTGAAAGACCTGCAGAACACAAAAACGGGACCTTAGACTAAAAATTCTATAGAAATCAACATCAACAATCATGTAAAGACCAAAATATAATAAAGTGATTCTAAAAAATAATAATAATGAGGCGAAAAAATAATATTCTTCTCACTGATTCATCATATTTTAATTTAGAGAATCCGAATTATTTTAGAAAAAAACATACTACTGTATCCCCCTCACATGACAACCGACCTATCGACCCGTCAGACTGTACGCATGATACCATAACATCACACGCCACCCAGCGAATAAAATAGAAAATCACTAATCACGCTCTCTCACGCCTACTGCATCCCTGTTAACCATCTCGCCCACATTCCTTTCTTCCTCTCCACTATATCGCCATTACTCTAGATCCTCTCCCCTATCGCGTAAGCTCCACCATCCAACGTACTAACCTCAGCCCGAGTACAACAGCTGAAACTCCCCTCTGACTCCGTCCCCCATTCGAATTATATCACACGGAATCACCTCCCTAACCTTATACCTCGCACACAACTCACACTCTACCATCAACCTGACTTCATCAAAGCACCACGCTAACCCTCACCTAAGCTGCCTTCTCTCAAACGCTTCAATAATCCGACCTACCTCGAGGTACTATAATCGCCACCCTCTCTCTACCATCTCTTATGAATCTCCGCCTAAAGATGTAGTCTCATCTTTCCATCAAATTACCATACCTTAAAACCACGCGACTCTCTAAGATGTCCGCACCCACCCCCTCAGCCATTCCGAACATACCAGTCAATACCATCCACTTCCATCAGAACCGTAAATGCCGTAACTTGTTACGCATTCAAGAACTCAAATCCCTCATTTTCGATGGCCTTCTATGCCATACGGTGCACATCAACGTAATGCCCATGAGCCGGACAAATTCTTATGAGAGAACTCTCACTAATCCTCCCTGCGCATACATCTCGAGCTCCACAGACTACTTACCCCACACTCCTGTACTCCTTGGTACGACATCCATACTACCTACATCCAATCAGTACACTGTCTAACCTAGTCATATTTATTTTTGGATTTATATATATATGTTAATATATTATTTAGTACTTTTAAATATATTAATGCATATAATATTACTCAAAATATAAAAGTTTTAATATCTTCATGTTTTAATAGTGAAAAGAAGAGTAAATAAAAAAACTGTGGACTAAGCTTTAACCTATATTTCCGTAATGATATAAAACTATACAAATAAATTCTGATAAACAGCAATTGAGTGAGTATCAATATCTAATATTATATGTTCTATCCAGTCCTTACTACAGACATCATCAATTATTTCATTTGAAGAAATGCTTATAAGATATATATAATATAGTATATGAACCTGCGTAATGAACTATGAAGGGAGGGAACTCTCTACCAATCTGATCGTATAAAGGAAGAAGATACCAGATTAAATTGAAAATTCACTGTTCAACAATTTTTATTATGATATATCATATATTCGATAAATATGTAAGTAAGATATATTAAAGGCGTATAGTATCTGTAAGATGTCAAATGTAAAAATGTATATATATATGAACAACATAAGTCAATGTAAATAAGTATATTAAGATTATTAAGTAGGGCATTAGTTATTCCAAAATTATATAAATATTGTAGAGTACAATAGAGACATAATATTTATTAATAAAGTAACATATAATAGTAATAAGTACTCCTTATATAATAAGAAAAGTAAGGGATATTGAGTTATATTATATATATATTAGATATATGAAACTTAGAAATACGAATTAGAAGCAACGTATAAATAACGTTCGAAAAGAATAATAAAGTAGATAATTATGTATATAATATCTCAAAAATAAGCATAGTAGAAACATTATTGTAATATATAGATTTTATGCTGAAAGATTATGATCACTATTACTATAGTATCGATACTTGTTAACTAAGGCACTGATTTTACATTATATATATAAGAAACAAGGATGCATTTAGATACGATTAATATATTATAGGTATACTACGAAGTATAGTAATCCTATCAAGTGTGGACTTTAATAGAATCAAAATCTGTCATATTTAGAAAAACAAAGACCCTGAGGAAAAATTGATAGAGTATATAAGATAATAACATTTCCGATTTAGGGTTTATCTCAATATGAGTATTAGCTATAACTAAGAGTAGAATTACATATAATGAATGAAAAATTATATAATATAATTCTGTATTTCGGTTTCCAGGGTAATATTTATGTAATTCAAGTAATATATTGTTATGTTATTGATAATGGTTAGCCCTTACCTAATGGAAAAAATCGATAAATACGTAGGAGCCTAGTGTGTTAAGAAATAAGATGGTACAGGTAATTGAACAAAGCCCTGAGTATGAGTAGAACTAAGAAGGTATATTAAAAATAAATTAAAGTTAAAGGCATTAACGAGACCTTTTTTTATTTAAACGGTCATTTGCGTTTTACTACCTGTATAATTATAATTTTATCTTTTTTTTGTTCGACGTATTCGGAAAAAAATCAGTGTAAGGCCACGATGAATAAGTTTTGTTGAAGTAAGGACACAAAGATGTGGGTCACTGTGAGATCCTGAACGAAAAATCACATTAACAACTTAACAAAAGTTCTGAAAATTAACCAACAAATACTGTAATGAGTGGCGTCCCGTAAATCAACCGAATTTTCAACATAAAAATAAATTCGTTCTTACACGGAATTAATATATTAACATCCTGTATCAGTACTCGCATAATCAGAGATGGAAATATGGTCTTCAACGGATAATATCTGGTATTGTCCTGCTACCTTCTATCTCCTATAGAATGATTACTCCGAATTCTCTACTCTCCGCTTATCTTCTGGTGTTTAGGCTACAACGCAAGCTTGGTTCCCCCATATTATGAAAAAAAAGTATAATAATTCGGTTAATAAAATATTCGATATTTCGTCAGACTACGCTAATCTCATTTTTTTTAAATAAACATTTTCCTCACTATTTTTTTATTTTTGCATATTTATAGCCCTGGTATTTTCTAGGTAAGGGGAACTCGCCTACAAAAGTCGTAAAATAATCAAAACGAACCCAAAACCAAAAATAGATTAAGTATTTAAAATTAATTGTGAGTTATTCATTCCTTGTTTGTTCGATTTATGTTAAATTGATAAAAAGAAAATTTAAGAACCTTGTTACCCTATCGAGCTAGAGAAAATATATCTGCTTGTCCCATTGTCATCAAGTTGTACGAAAAACCTAAATAAATATATTTTAGCATCTCAGCGACGGTTTACTAAACGACACACACTGAATCTTATGCAAAAAACCAACCGAATGATTCTCACTGTGGAAGATATATTCTTCCGATGGCCTTAAGCGCAAGAACGGATCATAGGTTGATCACGTGTGGATCAACTTCATACTTCCAAGAATAGAGTGATTTACCCCTGGTAAGCGATATGTTATCATAACGCCTGCAAGGTATCTTTAGCCGCGCGATCATGGCAAAATAGCGTCTGCAGCCATAGCTAATTGCCGATTAGCGACAACGTGCCCATATGCCAACCGCATACGAAGGGTATCGTTAGCTTAAATAGAATAAAAAGAAAAATTAAAAATTCAAGTCGCCAGAAACAGTCCCGACATTTTCCTATCGTTTTAGGTTTTAGTGATTTATGAATCCTGACCATAGCGAGCGGCAGTATGTGAAATATGAACTATAATGAAAAGTTCTTTGTGGCATGGTGTTAGTGCCATACTTATGGTGTTGATCGTTAGTTGAGCCTTCTCTGATCCTATCTAAGGAACCCCTAGTAACGTGAAAGCGTGTTGTAAGAATTAGAATGGCACCAATTCGATTTGAATCTTTACAAAAGACCCACCCGAACTTGTGTACGTTTTACATAAATTGCACAAAATTTATGCCGGTGAGAGAATTGAAGGCCCAACGTAAGTAGAAAATCTAAATTGCCATTATAGTAATTCTGGTTGTATATTCCGTTAGCATAGGAAAGGGGCTTAAAAAAGACACAAAAAATAGACTGGCGATTTTGTTATGAAGTATCCCAAGTGGCAAGTTATAGAGAATCTGCTGTATTGAAGTTAAGGCCCAAGAGAATATGAAAGTATAATACAGAGAGTTGCAAATTTTCTTTATGTCTAGCCCTTAATTTCTCTTACTTATACTAGGGTGATGAGATTTTGTGTGTGTGCAACCCTTCAAAGTAAGAGTTTAGTCATTAGGATAGTCAGAAGTGTTTGAAGATAAATAAAGAGAGGAAATAAAAATAATGGAGCTGATCATTTTACAATAGATAGAGGTTTAGAAGCGGATGGTTGAGAAATAGTGTAAACCACGTTCCTTTTACATTAGGCTATTAAATTATGGTGTTGGAGTGGGGACAGTCCCCCCAGTTACATGTATTTTTTGGATTGTTAATTTGTATCCAAAAAATGGAACAATGTGTATCCCTGAGGTAATATTAATAAAACGGTAATTATGTTATTTCCGAAATAAGCATTATGATAGATACAAAAAAGGGATAGGCAAGAAGAGATGTCAGTCATGTTTAACCTAGTGAAAATTTCTTCTAAGTAGTCTATCTACCTAAATGTTTTCCATAGGCTATGATGATTAATTCTGTAGATTTTAGGTTTTATGCGAAGGAGCACTCATGAGTTTGGTACATCCAAACACACCCACATAGTCCTTACGTTCGAATCTGATCTTTCCGTGGTGACAGGTAATGTAAAGGAAACTAAAGTTCTTGAATGCCGCTAGGAGATTTACGATACGCACACCTATGTTTACTTAACCCCCTGTGTACTATGTTGACTGAGAATAATGAGCTGAAAACCCTGAATTGTCCCTGAACATTTAGATTGATAGAAAGTACTAAACGAAGGTTCGATCGTATAAGACATTCTTTCGGCTATATAATTAGTACTATTAATATATTAGTATATATTATATATATAATTAATATACTATATATATATATATTACTATATACATATAGAAAATATAATTATAATAGAGTATATATCATATATACCTTCAATAAATTTCAATTTCTTAAATATTATAATATGAAGTAAATAATTTAATAAATATAATATAAATACTATTTACGGACATACATTCAACCCTTAGGATTAGCTATCAATTCCTCCTGTAAATTTTGTTGGTATAATTATAAACCGGTTGTAACAAAAATTTTCAAAATTGGAAGAGAGAGAAAACAAAATAAATTTACATTCTCTCCTCACGTGTTGTACAGGTCCTGTGGAGACAAATGAAAAAAGAAATATATGTGAATCATTTCACTTCTGAGATTTTCAACTACTAGTTTATGTTTAAATGCGTTGTGCAAAGTAATGAAGTGTGAACATAGTGATACTTTGAATGCAAAAGTAAGTTGCAATATACGAGAACTGGGTATACAGTTTGTTATATTGTAGAGTACGTTAGTGCCTTTGAAGAAGGAGTATATAAAAAAGTTATGTTACAGATTTATAATATTAAAAATTTATGAGGGAAAAGTATACAATTACCCAATTGAATATCATTTTAATACTATATTCGATTATTTTAGTTCTGTTAAACAGAAACCAATGCGCTGAGTATAAAGCACCCTCAAAATAAAACTGTTCAGCGACGATTAGTTTGTTGTTAACCATCTATATAGTGGTTGAGTCGTCATCCCGGAAAAGCGACCCGGCTGGAGATCCAGAGTATCAGATAAGTGTGTATTGAAAGTCCTAGTAATCAAGAATCCCGAGTCCATGTGGAGGAAATAGGGACTCTATTTCGTAAGATGAGAGTTAATGAAGATAAGAAAAAAAAAAGGCAATATCATGAAATTTCTCCGAGAAAGAACTATTCATCAAGGGCAGATGCAATTGAAGGAAACGATGGAGAAAAAATGAAAACTGATTATAATGAATAGTACGGGACTTTGATTAAGTTATATTTGTAATTGTTAGATACCTCTCAACCTGTGGCGCGAGAGTGAGGAGAAGATGAGCCAAACATCCACAATTACCTATTTGATGAAAAAAATATAGCCCGCATAAAACCCAATACGAGATGCCCATTTTGTTGTGTAAGGGGGTCCTCCAATCACAAAGTCCAATGAAAATGACTCCAGGGCTGGATATTTTATTTTAGTTCCATAATACAGTACCCAACCACCCAAGTCTCACTCAAGGGAATAATAAAATGAATATATATATGTAGCGGATCAAAAGATAGGCTTTGAAGTCATGTAAAAAAATTTCCCACCAATAACTAGTTTCATCAGTTTCTTACCCTTAAATATTACTCCTATATTGTTTTTTCCCCCGGTCATGATACCCGCACCCTTAACAAGTTGGAAATAGAAAGATGGTTATATAGGTGTATATTATATACTTGAGGTAAATGATGTATATGATATATTATAATATATATATAATTTAACTCGTAATATATATAATTATAATATATATAATATAATCATATAATATAATATAGTTATAAAAGAATAATATAATAATATATTTATATATATCATAATATATAAATATATATATATTAATATATATTAATATATTAATATATGATATTCATAACCTGACCTATCTATCATATTGAAAGGTAAATCCATATTCAATCTAAAAATCTCCGAAATTTCTTTTAAGTACAAAAATAGAAAAACATTTAAGTAACACTGAATATTGAATAACTGGTCTAACTGAGATACAAACACATAATTTTAGTGATAACGGAATAATTAGCAGTAAAAAAAAAATAATATAATTAAAAAAAAATAAAATAAAAAAAAATAAATAAAAATTAAACAGATTAAAAACTTGATTATTATATAACCTCTATTAAAAAATCATCGATAATAACAATTAACTGAGCTTATCAAGGCGATAAAAGATCAATAATTAAAATTTTATGGAATGAATAAAAAATACATCATTTACGATCAAATACTGATGAATACTGGATTACAAAGACTGGCATTTTAAAAATATTATAAAAAAATATAAAATAAAAAGATTATTTAGTTAATTAAAATTAACCTATAAATATTAATTATAATTAGGTTAATAATAAAAGGTAATTTATAAATTATGACCCTATAATTAATAGTAGACTTACAATTATATTTTCAATATTGGTGTTAACTCCAGTGTTAAAATAAATAGAGCGTTCTAATTAAAATTTTGCTTTTTTTTTTTTTTTTATAACATAGTTAATGATATCCAAAAAATAATTATACTTAATAACTATAATATATTTGAGGAAGAAACTCTTTACAAATTGAACCCGCTCACTAGATAGGACAGGTAAGTATCACGAATGGTCCTTCGAGCCTAATTCCGGCGGGGGGGAATTATATTACCTTTGAATACGGTATACTGTATTTTATTTATTAAATTAAATAAAAAAGTTTTTTTAATCATATAATCGGGTAAAAGATATCTTATTGTTTTTTTTCTTTGATTAAACGTCTTATTGTTTGCAGATAATTCCAGTCCCACACGAAGAAAACTAGAAGGGTCTACTCAGGTATGTCGGTAGAAACCCTATACTGTACCGTCTCCTTATTTAGGTATTTGATGAGTGATAATTTAATTTTGATGGTAATGTTACAAATAAGCTAGATAAAACTTGTCGCGGCATAGTCCGTTGAGATTTCCTCCGCTGCCTAATCTCCCTCACTTCACACATATAATATATATAGGTATCCATGTAAGTTCATATTATATATATGTAACCTACTTCACATTTCCATATTGAGAGAACTCCATTTAATATATTGAACAACGAAATGAGTATAGTGTTATCAGTTGCACCCTAAAATTTTATTATTATTCCCTACATAGGTTAGTCAGAACATTGTGTCTATTCAATATAAAAGAGAGCGAACGAAGAAAAATTAAATTCTTTAAAATTCGAATTAAAATTCTATTTTTTATTAATAATTTTATTAATAAGTTCTTGAAGATGAGTGAAACTAGAATTTTTATAATATTATGTAAAGAAGTCTGAAAATTGGGATGAACAAAATAACACGGTATGGATTAACTATTTATATAAAAATAAGGGTATTAGGGAGTTCTTACAGGTGCCCTGGGGGGGAAAAACGTCCCCTACCTACTAATATACCCCTCCCTCTAATGCACGAAGAATTTATCTTCTTTCCGTGCTGATTTAACAGCTTCTCTGATCGCCAGAAAAACTGACACCCCAATTAACAGAGGTGGTTCACCAATACCCTATAAATTATATTATATATGCCAGTATTAGTAATAGTAAATATACCTATATATATATATATACATATATAATAATATAAATATATAAATAACTGAAATAAATAAAAAAAAATTAGTTCTATATAAGGTCAACTCAGAATTAACATTAAGTTTGAAACTGTACTAAATATTAAGCCCATCTACTAAAACAAAAAAAATACGTTGTTTAAAGTGTATGGTCCTCCCGGCATTTTTAACCCTACGGCCTGCAGTTTAACAAGAAATAAATTTTGAAGCAACCTTATCCTCATAGCTCTCGTTAATATATCCACCTACTAAATAAAAGTATAATATATATAAAAAATAGGAGTACCAAATTAATGATTATTTGCAAAGATGAAAGAATAAATAGTTTAATACATTTATATTATAAAACCTGTGATTTTTTTTTTTGTGTGATGTGTGTGTGTGTGATATTTATGTTGATTCCATTTGTTATTTTTTAATATTTTTATATTATTTCTTAATTCACTTAATAGTATTATTTAGTTTATCAGGACATTTTATCTTATTATATTTACCTAATATATTATACATTTTCCCCTTTTTATAAACTTTTAGATTTATTTTCTACTTTTCTACTTATAACAAACAAAAACAAATGATGATATATAATATTATGATAATTCATCTTCACTATGTATATTAGTACTTACATTTTTGAAGTATAAGTTACCATTTATCGATAGGTAATAACCCAGACATATCTAATATAATATATTTTACAGTTTCTGAGTGATTTTCCTCCCTCTTTATTTTTTTTTTTTTTTTTTTTTTTTTTTTTAAATTGTTGATAATTATTGACTTTTTTAGTTAATATTTTTTTTATTAGTTTTATTTTATTCTCTTATCCAAGTTTTTTTCTTTTATTTATTAATTATAGTTTATGTATTTATATAAATTATAATTATTTATATCATTACTAATCAACTATTTAGTACATTTATAAGTTTATACATAAAAACAGTATATCATTTATAGTTTATACGGTAATATATAATATTTGATAATAATAATTAAATAATATATATATGTAGCTTACGCAGGGATATAAATTATGACATGCCCTACAGTAGCCAAGAAAAAATTATAATTAAGAACTCGTAATTATACATAATACTATAATTGCTTATACTTCGTTCCCTAATATAGTTATCGAAGAAATGATTCTGTAAGTTTATTAATTAACATATTTTTGAGTATTTTGAGAATTTTACGACCAAAAGCTAGAGTATTTTGAACGTATTCTGATCGTTAATGCTATACAAATAAAATCTAGCATTTCAGTGATCTATAAGAAAAAAAAAAATACTGTTAATATACTAATAATATAAATATTATGATATATTATATATAAGATATATATCATCTTGTACGCTTCAATTAAAGCCAGATTCGGTTTTGATCCCAAAAATATTTATATATTTTATAAATTTGATGCTAATCATAAAAAATTGTTTAATCCAATCTAGCCAATATAATAACATGAGTATATAAAGAACAAGATCATCTTGAATCGATATAGTTTCTGGGTCATTTTTGTTCAACACCTCTAATAATATTAAGACAGTAAATGAATGGCTTATATATAAGGCTTAAACACTGAGAAATCTACTTGTTATAAAACAAAACAATTGTATTATTGAATAAAAGTGTGAGTGTTCTACCAAACCCTCCAAAATTCAGGATTTAAATATTATTTTGTGAATAAAATCTGCCTACCATAACCACATTAGAACACTTTATAATCAATTGTCTCAGCACTAACTAAGCCGATAAGTATCGATCATATCCATATTGTATACCCCAACAGCAGTCCTATTGCTCTCTAACTATAACTAATAGCCAGATCCATCATTGTCTATTCTATAAAACAATTAAGCAAAACACAGTATATGAAGACCATTTATAGATACCATAACATTTTTTAAAAATTTAAAATATTTACTATATAAAATATAAGAAAACGTTTTGAGGCACTAAATTCTAATACTTCATCATGCAGTTCTATTTCCACATGTACTGGAATCAAAATTGATAATTTATCCTGCCTTTTATGTTCAATACGTTACATAATTACAGTTAATTAGTCATTGATAAAAAAGAATCTATAAAAACAGCACATATGGTTTGAAGTTTTGATTTAAATGTAAAAGACTATATATAAGACTAATAAGAGGAATATTATTCGAGATGAAAATTTGTTGTATAAAAGCACAACCTGTAAATCCATCCTCCAAAAAAACAATTTGTCACAAAGACATTACAATTAGAATTTGAAATTTTTTTCTAAAAATAGACGAAATATTATATTCACTTTATTGGTTTCTTAGGCTTGCCATTTAAACTGTAATGAAAGTAAACATTAGCTACATCATAAGTTAGAATTTTTTTTAATCTACCTATACAACTACATAAGAAAAGTCATTGGAAGCAAGAGAAAATTATGTATATATAAGGCTTAATAAAAAAAAAAAAACTTATTATAGATCATATTTTGATCTTTTACCAGCAGTAAATATTCGGGTCCGGATATTTTGTTTCATTGCTAATGACATTAAATAAGCTTCAGCTTTTAAAAATTCTACTTTTCTACAACGCAGAGACCCAATTGGCCAATGGTCAGTCTAATTCTCTGGTTTTGTTAGCGATCAAGTAAGTGATTGAACCCCGATCTTTAGAAATTAAAAAAAAATCAATTTTTGACTAACAAGTTTTATAAAGATAATAGAATCTCAATTTTTATTTTCCAATTTTAAGTTTAACATGGCTAACAGCTTTACCTTAAGTGTATTTAACATTTACATCCCAAGTTAACCCTTGGTAAAACTATAAGAAATATTTGTGAAGGTTTATTTGAGGGGATAGAGGGTGGGGGGGGGGGGGTGACATTTAGAGGACGTGTTTAGACAATTTGTCACAACTGAAGATTTCACTAGTCAATAAATATAAGCTTCACGAAGTCAACTAACTGATGATTTGGATCAGAAAACAAATGCACAATCAACTGCTTAGAAATTTTAAATACTATCTGGATTACATTCAAAAAAATATTAAAGAAAATAAGGAATGAGGATGCTAACTTGGGGGAGTCTCTATCCCATTTCAAGAATTTCTTGATGTATCATCTAGTTTGCTAATTAAAAGGAAATGCAAATTTTAATTTCTAGATCGCATGTTTGATTATTTCATCATTAATTTGTTAAATATATATATATATATATATATATATATATATATATATAATAACCATATATATATATGTATATATATATATATATATATATCTTCTTTACTCTATATATATATATATATATACCTTATAACTAGCATATATATATATATATATATATATATATATATATATATATATATATATATATATATATATATATATATATATATATATATATATATATATATATACCTTATATATATATATATATATATATATATATATATATATATATATATATATATATATATATATATATATATATATATATATATATATATATATATATATATATATTATATAATATATATATATATATATATATATATATTCATTAGCAATTAAAAATTAATGACAAGCCCTATGTTAATCATCAAGTATTTAAAATTGCATTTTTATTTTTTTTTTTTACTATTGAAGCGTCCATTTTTAAATTGATAAAACCTTCATCACAAAACTTTCCTCCTCCAAAGAAAGCCTCGTTTACATTCATAATGTGCCTTTCAGTTTCGACAAAATTCATTAAAAAAATTTGACTAACTCTTACTATCAACTTTCTCAGGAGAAGAGAAGTGCGTGTGTGTTTGCTCTCACAACACAAGAAATAAGTCTACTTTCATTGCAACTATTTTTTTTGGAGTGATTAATTATAAAATATTGTTGAAACAATAATAATTTTATCAGTATTAGGTAAGAAAAATATACTTGAAATACTATTTCATATATATATATATATATATATATATATATATATATATATATATATATATATATATATATATATATATATATATATATATATATATATATATATATATATATATATATATATATATATATATATATATAAAAGTTCCGTGAATATTGGAAAATAGGCAAACATAGCAAGCTACAAAAAGTCAAAAACTAAATAATAAAGTATTTGTATTTCTACACCGTACGTTCTGCGTGTCCTAAGAGACTACTAAGAGGACCGTGGTAGCTGAGTTTGGGTCCCACTCTCACTTACATCCACAGAATGCTCATGCGTGCCTCAGATTTGTGGTGCAAGTTTGGGCACCCCCAACCCTAGTTCTGGAGAAAAAAAGGATGATGATGCTGATAATAACAATAATAAAAAAAGAAATAATAGAATAGGTCCTAATAACAATCTTAATTAATAATATATTTTAGTAATAATAATAATTTCTATGGCTTCCGTGTGTTCTGATGAATGTTGGGAGCAGAGCAGCAAACGAACGATCAAAAGAAGAAAAAAAAACTACAAAGTAAGGCTTCATTTAACCTTCAGAAATATAGGTTTTAAAATATCAATAAGCCTTTCATTTATCTGTAAATATTGCAAAGCAGTATATACCGTCTTCCTAATACATACATACACACACATATAATATATATATATATATATATATATATATATATATATATAC
>JABUQX010119965.1:35000-45000 GCA_015478945.1 Trachelipus rathkii | reverse complement strand
GTTCTTTTTTCCTTGAAATCTAATTCTACTTCTACATCAATACCGTTATCTTCTAATTTGCTATTAACTGTACTAGCATAATATTTTGTTTTGAATACAGAGCCTGAAAGTGTTTTATCACTCCTTTTATCTCCTACTTGTAGAAGCAGATTCTCTAATATAGTTCCAGGCTGTAGAATAGTCAATGGTTTTACTTTAGTAAATATTTTGAAAGGGGAGATATAAGCAAGACACATAATTAAATAAAACAATCGAAATAAATAAGTTTTTCAAATTTTGGACCATTGGACTGATTAATTTTCTTGCCATGAAATTTAGGATTTGACATTTGATATTTCTTTTAAAACGGTATAAATTGAAAGTTCCTGCGTTTACGCTTTACTATCAATTCTTAATAAAATCCCTCTATCGATATTAATATGAAGACAGAGTTTTATGTTTGCTCTACCAACTTGTGGCTCCTATTTTTTGCAACCTGTGCATTTTTAGCATTGTTGACTCACATATTATAGTTTTCTTTTTTGGTTTTTTTTTCTCTTATATATATTATATTATATACATACTCTCTACATATACGTACTCCATCTATACTTATTTTTTATAAGACGAGCTTATATAGAAAACCAGCAGATTCTTCCACCATCCAACTAAGTTATTACTGCTAGGTGAAGCACAGTTACTGTGAATAGCTTATAACCACTACAAGTTCTAGATATGTAGTTCTACATACTAGTGAGTGTAAATAGGTAAATACTTCATTTATTATCTATTTTTTAAGAATCATTGAGCTTGTAGACGTTTTAAAATAATACCTTTCATATTGTAGCTCTGTACTACAGAGAATGAACATAGCATAAGGCTCCTTGAATGAGTGTCAGCTCGCGCACTACAATGGGTGAGCGTGAAGTTTGCTATCGGGCGGATTTAATCATAACTGCTGCTGACAGGCTCAATACGCGTCATCGCCAACACTGTGCTCAACAGAATGAACCTGCATCGTGATCATACTCGTGTATCGTCTCTTCACTTAGTAAAGAGTCTTTCTGTGTATCTCTCTCCTTGATAACCGAAACTTCAAGCGTGATACTTCGCTTAATCATCGCCTAACACTGTCTTCTATTTTAAGCTAGTATCTTACATTTCATTGAATATATATATATATATCCATTATCAGTCATAGTATATAATAATAGGTATAGCTATCTAAGGAAGTATGTATCTATATCAATAATGTAATATACACAGGTAATCATAATTACATAACCTAATTTATATTATTAAGTATAGTTTGATTGATATATATGAGTATTATTTGTATAACTCTAAAAAAATGTTATTATCAATCATAAATGAGTCAGTCTCGTATTTCCATGGTTCGTGTTCTTTTAGTTTAACTTCCAGTGTAGTACTTTTCTGACTATGATATTTTGATTATATAAATATCATACATTTATTATAATATTTTGGCATAGCTACTATACTATGTACCAGATATTATTAGTAAGTAGTAATAGTATATCATCCATATAATATTAATACTGTTGAATTAAGTCCAGCCGTATAACTACCTCAGCTTACTAGATATTCTACATTACTTCTCCCGATCTCGCTCTAGTACAGGTGCTTTGTTTCGCGCTCACGAGAATCTTACATAGACGACATATACTATATCCTATCTAACTGATTATAGAGTATATTCACGCCCTATGGAACATACGAGGACGCAGAACTCGCGTAGGTGTGGCTGAACTCTCTCACATATATTAGCTCTTGACCGTGTGTGAGACTGTCTCGAGCGCTCTCACCTCAGATCAGATCAGTAGCTCTATATGGGATATATCCTCCTCTCATATGCCATATCACTCTATTCTGTTTTCTTGCAATACGCGCTCAATTATCGCGCTGCTTTGCTTGAGTGTGAGCGGTACATCTTCATTCCTTTGCATGTCCAGATTCGTGTCGCTTGTCGTACAGTGGTCTCTCGTATACTCCACCTATTCATCCTATTTTAGCTTATGTCCTAGCATATATGGAATGTCATGATCTATGTCACCTCACATATCATAGACTCATATATCTCACATCAAATAAGTAGCCGATGACTCTAACTCACCTTCTATCTTTATCTCTAACTCATATATACGCAACTCAATCCGACTCTGTGCTTTAGTACTCTAGCTAGCAACTCTGCGTTGCATGCCTCCGCTCTGTAATACATATATCCGTACTGATCTATTCATCGTAGACGCATTTGATCATTGTTCGGGTAGGTTGTCGTCGCAAACACTTAGTGTAATTCTCAGTTCTATTAATAGAACGTGATACATATCTACAAATCGTTCTCTTGCGTAAGGTACAAACCTGGCTCTAAACTTCTATCTTTTCTCTGTACGGTCCCTCGCATACTACATCCTGTTGACAATTAGTGAGGACGATGCTGGCTTCCTTAACAAACTTTATTATCTATAAATAATTTACTTCAGTATTCTTGTGGCAAACCTCCACATTCTCTATTGGTGTGCAGTAGTGAGAGACCTGCTCACAAGACATGTGTGAGTTCTGTGTATGAGGCTCGCGTTGACTGAGGGCTCTCTAGCATTTCCACGCGCGCAGTGTCTCAAGCCATTGATTGGAGTGTTCGGTCTCCTATCCGTCTCTTAGTCGAATATATGCTCTTTGCTTCGCGCGAGGCATACTAGCTTTCACCCGGCTTTGGATATGTAGGCGATACTCGAGATACCAAGGCTCCAAGGCAAGAGGAGATATGGTAAGCAACCTGATTCTGTCACTTTGCTCTGATCTCGACTATAGTATCTCTAAAAATCTAATTGGAGCGGCGATGCTTGAGGCAGTTGTACTTTGATTCGCTAGGTACAGTGCGTACGGATTGTTCGGTTCCCTAGTCAGTAGTTCTACACACGACGGAAGCTGCCTTAGTCAGAGCTACGCGACTGCAACTCTCGACAGCACGCGTGTGTACCGATCGTCGCCTCGTAGCACTCAGGTTGTCTGATGACACTCATACGATGTAGTTTTCGTGCTCTCGAGTGTAGGTAAGCTGCGAGAGGCTGTCGATCTGCGGTGTATCTTATCTTTCGCTAGCACAATCTATAGATCAGTTGATATTACGTATATTCACGTATCTTCTGATGTTGCCTCGCGTGAAAATGTAACATCCGCCGCACGTTCGCAAATCACTGCAGTCTAGATGCGCTCATCTGCAGCGTTGCGTTAAGTGATGTGACTATGTAACGCGAGGCGTTTAACAGACCCACCTACTTGAATAGGGCTCTGCCCAGTGAGAGGTGGTGACAACTGTAATATTATATATATATATAATATATAATATATCATATATATATATATTATTAATATTATATATAGATATATATATATTATATATATTATATATATTATAATTAATATTAATATATTATATATTAATATATAATATAATATATATATGAATTATATTATATATAATTAATTATATATATAGTGTGTCATCAATATATATATAGATAAGTTACCTCAGCTAATCATAATATATATACTCAAAAACTATTAAAGATATATAGTACAAGTTAAAACTGAAATACTTAATAATGTAGAATACAGCTGTATGAAATTTGTACGGAAAATGTGAAAAAAACAAAATACAGAAAATAAAATTCTATTTTTTTATCTCTGCAATTTTTTATCTATATATTTATCTATACATAAGTATACGATAGGTAAGAAGAAATATATAATATCTATTGATTTCTAATCTCGTCGTCGATTCAATATAGCAGCGTTTCGTCGAGAAGTCCGACTCGTGCAGCCCGGATGGGCAATGGCGAAATACAAATCGATGTTGCAGCACCCAGTATATGCTACTCTCTATGTTATGTGTAAACGTCACAGTCAGCTGCGCCACCGTATAGTATAATCCTTCGCGCAGATCCTGTCATGATAAGAGTTAGTGTTATGATATACGGGTCGGGGCTCTCGCGGCACAGACGAGTTAGCGTCATGTTTACAAACAATTTCGTTTGAGAGCAAGAACAGTGTGGTCGGAAAATGGCTATTCCATAAAGCTTCTCTTAACTCTCTTTCAGCTCTAAAGTTCGTTCCTACTCCAGGTGTGAAGAGAGCTCTCTGAAGTAGTATCCCGTCATCTTTTGCATACTATTGCAGTACATATATTATACACTACTTAGGAGTGATATGTCTCATTCATAGTTAGATAACAGAGAGAGAGAAACGCATACGGCCCAATTATCAATAAGATTCTTTCAAATTCTCTCGATTCCTCTTGTTACTATGTGTATCAAATAGTAATATTTTTTTTTCATATCTCGCCGCCAGCGTTTCCGAGTCGATTTTCACTACGTCAGGTGCTTAACTTGGATAATTCAGGCTGGACAGTGTGTCATGAAGTGAACTTCGTTTTGTTGGATCTCAATATTTGTTGTATATCCGGCAAATACGATATCATTAATATTCATTTGATTGCGTTCTCCTTGCACTCGTGTGACTTTATGACTGGCTCATTTTTTGTGTGGTCTCTATTTGTTAGATTGCATAGGTATTCGTTTGTCACGTGGCTCTCTCGAAATTTTTATTTAAATATATTTGGTTTGAAAGGTTTTACTTTTATTCAATCAAACTTTTTTTTAAACATAAAGGTTGTCTGAATTAGGTAGTAACTGTATATACTACTTGAAATATGTAGACCTCAGTTAGTTCCAAAGTATTCTGAGCATATCAAATACATAATTCAATATATAGGTGCAAGCTTATAGATAACTATTGGGTAACTACAGTTGCACAGAAAACTACAAATAAGTAGCTTTTATACTTGTTTTACATCAGAAATAATAACACGTTGAAACTATGATCTTTGTTTATGCAGTTGTATAAGATAGATTATTTTTGAAACAGGTAGCTGCTATGATATTATTATTCTAATTTTATATTATTATTATATTTAAATATATTTTTTTATAAAGTTGTCAAATACAAAAAAAGCAAAAATAGGGAATTTTTGTTTATGGAACTTGCCACTGATGACATGCAATTTTAACGTGTCGAATATTCTTTTGCCATGTCTGAAATCATTTACACTTGATTATTCATTTATTTTCTATACAATTAAAAGTTAACAGCATGATAAGCGCATACGCAATCGCGATTTATGAGAAGATATAAATACAACAACAAATAGTTAAATAGTGATTTTTGTACATTATTTCTCGTTAGAAATTTATTTACATGCTATACTTCTATTTCTCTGATGTTATCAGTTTTCTTGTAACTAATATTTAGTCTATTTTTTGTATATAGTAGTCTTCGCAGATATTGTACATCTCGCATTTAGGTTTCGCAACTGCTATCTCTCGGCTCGTATACAATATACGAGTACCGGTATTCGCACCAAAACGTTTTTCATAAAGTAACGTAGTTCGGTTATCGCCCAAGTGATTTTATAAAGTATCTTGTTAACGGTATTACGCCAAGTGCAATTTCTAATGTACTCCTAGTTGCCCATCACTGTAGTATTATATATTATATATATATATAATATAATTATATTATATAATCTTTAAACATTATAAGAATATATAAATATATAATATATATATATATATATGATTATATAAAATTATTATTATTTTTTAAATGTGTTATATAGATGATACAAATATATATATATATATTATATTTAATAATATATTATATATATATATATTATATAAATATATTATATTAACTCAATGATGATAGGCTATATACTATATAGGTTTAACTATATAATGTGGGAATAAAATAATACTAATGTGATACTATATTATATATATAGACCTATATATATATATAATATCAAATAGAACTAGGATATATAGTTGGATGATCAAACTAACTAGAAGCCCGTTACCCGCATTCATACTCCCGAAAAACTACAGTATACGCTTACGAAGAAAACTGATAACACGAGTATGAAATCAGCGTATGAAATTTGTATGGAAAATGAAAAAAAAAATTTAAATTTTTTTTTATATCTCCAAAACCAGGGATGGCACGGAAAAAATCAATTGATTTTTTCAACTGATTTTTTCACTTGATTTTTTGCTCCAAAAAAATCATGATTTTTTTGCTTTTTTTTGATTTTTTGCTTTTATATAATATAATTTATTTTTTTTTGGATTTTAACGTGATCTATTTCAATAGAAAATAAAAAATATAGAATAATAATATCATAGCAAGGCTACTCTGTTTCAAATTTCTACACTATAAAAATGTCAACAAAAGATCATGTTTCAAACATGTTTCTTTTATTTCTGATGTAATATATTATCATTATTACAAATAACACTCTTTAGTGTTGTTGTTTCATTGTGTCATAGACTATAAGCCCTATTTTAAGATTTTGAACTCAGATATAGGGCCTAGGGTTAAAAATAATACTTAATCGAACTTAAAAAAAAGTGGTTGTTTACAAATTATATTTCGCGTGACGTCATGATTCTCAAAAAATCCAAAAAATCCAAAAAATCCAAAAAATCAAAAATTGATTTTTTTCTCAAAAAATCCAAAAAATCCCCAACCCTGTCCAAAACTAAGATAGGTACAGCGTATGAAATTTGTATGAAAAAAATGGAAAAAAATTTGTTTTTTTTTTTTTTTTTTTAACTAAAGGAATACCCAGGGTAAACCGCAAAGAAAGATGCAAAGAGTCGGGGTCTTTCGGCCCCGGGGCGACGACGGGGGGGACTTCGTCCCCCTCGTCGTCCCCCGTCGGCTCGAGCCCCCTAAAAAAAATTCATATGCTGATTCCAAATATGTTATTGGTATAAAAAAAAATTTTCCTTTTTTTATCATACACATTTCACACGCTGATTCCGTATATGTTATTAGTTTTCTTCTACCTATCGTACTTATGGAGATATAAAAAAAAATAAAAAAAAATTAAATTTTTTTTTTTCATTTTCCGTACAAATTTCATACGCTGATTCCATATATGTTTTCAGTTTTCTTGTACCTATCTTAGTTTTTGAGATTTGATGCGGGTAACTTCTTTGTTTGCTATATATATATATATATATATATATAATATATATATATAATATATATAATATATATAATATATATATATATATTATATATATATATATATATATATATATAATATATATTATATATTATATATAATAAGGTCCAAATTCCACGTTACTCTCATCAACGCTTCGCTTTTCGTATGCCTGCCGTTCATTTCTTACTGTATTTACTTTTTAAAAATTTGTTACAATTTATTCATACACTCGCAGCTCACAGTGATTAGATTTATTTTCAGAAACTGAAGATCGAATTTCACCTCCTTCAATTGAGTCTACTTCTGGCACTTCGTCTTGTAGATATGAGATGGAAGAAACTAGGCCGGGTTGCAATCAGCCACTTTTAGATCGTCCATCAGTAACGTCGGCTTCTCTCGGCAGTGATTCATCAAGAACTAATACAAGCTCTGACACAGAAAATGATGATGAAGAAAACTACCATGAGACGCCTGATGCTGCTCAGAATGCTGCTACGCAACAGCATGGATGTTTCATCTGCACCAACGAAAATAACCCAATTGGAATTAAAAAAGCTTTTATAAAGAAGCACCCTGTTCAAGTTAGTGAAGGAAAATGAGCTAAATTGCCATTTGACCCTTCAAAACTTTATTTTTCTTCGACTTTGCGGAATTTGATAAAATTCACAGAAAATGGTTATCATATTTGATTCGGTTCAACAGAGTGTACCCAGCTGTATGGCTTTTCGAGGTAAAGATAATAGAGATTTTACATTTATTACCGGACATGACTCTTCTCCTAAGCATATTTAAAAACCTGTTGAGTTTCACAAAGACTCTCGTTATCATCAATTCACAGCGAAAGCAGCTTTTCAAAGCCAAAAAGGTCACGATATTTCAACTCTTCTGACTAGCAACCAAACTTACAAGCGAGAAAGAGAAGTTTACACCAGAAGATTGGTTGTTCAACGTTTAATTGATATAGTTTTGTTTATTGGAAAACAAGGCATTATGTACAGAGGAGATAAAGCAGAAGGGGGTTTATACGGCTGGACTCTAAGATTACATTATTGGTAATTTCTCAAACTGCATGTTGGCTGCAAAATTTTATGTGATTTTACAAAATCATGTCAGAAAGCCACTGGAAAGTTAACTAAAAGACCGACTGGACGAGACTCTTTGTTGACATTTTTTTGTCAAAAACCTTTATCAACAAGCTACTTAAATAATTGGTTCAATGTTCCGTGATATCATTTTGAAAGACCTTCATGATAGCATAATATTCAGCGTGATGGTAGATAGTACTCAAGATGTAGCTGTTATGGACCAGTTGGCGATTTGCGTCAGCTATGTCTTTCAAGGAAAGATATATGAAAGACTTTTAAAAATAACAGTAGTCGATGATTCATCTGGATTGGCTTTGTTCGAGCTTATAAAATCAGAATTAGCCAAGTGTGGCATTGCACCATCAAATATTATTGCTTGTTCATTTGACAGAGCTAACAATATGAAAGGTTGTTTTAACGGTCTACAAGCTCAGTTCAAAAAGGAAAATGAAGATCTTATTTACACTCACTGTATGGGACACATTCTGAACTTGGTGGTAGTAGCTGATTCAACAGTAACGTTGCTCCAAGCAGAAAACTTAGTTGGATGGTGGAAGAATCTGCTGGTTTTCTAAGCTCGTCTTATAAAAGAATGGCCGTATGTGAGAGGGAAACAAAAAAGAAAACATATTGCACATGAAAAAAATGCACAAGTTGCAAAAAATAGGAGCCACAAGTTGGAGGAGCAAACATAAAACTCTTTCTTCAATATCGATGAGGCGATTTTAAGAATTGAAAAGCCGTAACGCAGGGAAAACATTCAATTTTATACCGTTTGTAAAGAAATATCAAATGCAAAATCTAAATCATGGCAAGAAACTTTAACAGTCAATGGTCCAAATTATGAAAACTTAATTTATTTCGATTGTTTTATTAAATTATTTCTTGTTATATCTCCCATTTCAAAATATTTACAAAGTAAAACCATTGACTATTCTACAGCCTAGAACTATATAGAGAAGCTGCTTCTACAAGTAGGAGATAAAAAGGAGTGATAAACAACTTTCCAGGCTCTGTATTCAAAAACAAATATTATGCAGAGTACAGTTAATAGAATTAGAAAGATAAACAGTATTGATATATTAAGAAGATGAATTACGATTTCAAGGAAAAAAGAACTTCAGAAAAAGGTAATGCCTGGTGAAAAATCAATAGATGAAGCTCCTGGAATCTCAACTGCTCAAAACTATAAATTGATCTTTGTCATTGTTTTAGATCGTGCCAGGACAAGTATCGAAGAAAGATTTAGTCCAAACCAAAGAAATTAGAGATCTGTTCCTGGTAGACCAAGAAATTTAATGAAATCGTTAATGCTTGATAGTTTTCCTACGGAAGTTCTTTGTAATATTTCTAAACTTTTGTAAAGTTGAAATGAAGTCAAGTTTTGATAGAGCTAAACAGTTTGTAGATTTATTTAAAGAAAGTTTTACAATGGCTGAAAAAACTTACATTAAAAGAAAACAAGACAATCTAAATAGAGCTGAAGAAATCTGTGAATTTGGCTATCTAGAATCTGAATTTGAAGAAGACGAAAATCATTATGGTACTGTTCTGACAATAAACAATGTTTTCGGTGTTTATCATGCTCCTTTTTTTGGTTTTTGAACTCTCACAATCTGGAATGTTTACCAACCTATATGTAGCTTACAAGTTTGTACTAACCATACCTTGTACACAAGTCACCTGTGAAAAGGTATTTTCTAAACTTAAAATAGTTAAGAATCGACTTAGATCTACTTTAAGCCATGACCTTATGTCTAATCTTCTTTTCATGAATGTAGAAAGAGACTTGTTTTATAACTTGGATAAAGATGTTATTATAGATGAAGTAGCCAGGACC
>JABUQX010119965.1:27500-30000 GCA_015478945.1 Trachelipus rathkii | reverse complement strand
TCGCCAAAAGGATAGGTAAATAAAGAAGAAGCGTGAGCGTTTTCTTTCCATTGCTGAAGGATCGAAGTATGCCCCTGCAAGCGAAAAGAGTCATTTTCGAGAAAATTTTGAAGTCCATATTAATGTATGGTGTGGAGAGTTGGGCAGCAGACACAATTACAAGAAGCAAAATACAAGCAGCGGAGATGATGCCCTTGAGGGTAATGCTGGGAAAAAGCAGAAGAGATAGAGTGAAGAATGAACATATAAGAGAGAGAGAGCAGGGGTATGTGCGATAAATTGCACTAAATAAGATAGAAAAGGAACAACTGAGATGGCTGGGAAATCTTGAGAGGATGGAAGGGGAGAGTGGAAATCGAGAAGGTTTAGAGACGAAGTGTGGAGTAGGTGCTGGAGAAGCACCGCTTATCGAACATCGTGGAACTGGGAAGAAATGGTGACTTTGCTGATAGAGACGGATGGAGAGGGAGGCTACGCCAATTGATGGGCAGAAAAATGCCTATCTGGGAGCTGAAATAGGTAAGTAAGTTCATTCTGTAGTAATTTTTTGACATCTATGCAATATTAAAATACTAAATCATTGTTTTTTATATTAAATTACTTGTATCTGATGCTTCATTCACTTTCTGTTAATTAAAATTTATATATTTTTAATGAGTTATATACGCTTTGTCGCTTCGTTGAAACGCTTCAGTGAAATACAATATGTTCTATACCAAGGGTGGCTAGTTTTTGGTTAAGCAGGCGCCAATATTTTTTTTTCCTTTGTGCACGAGTTGAGATGCGCTAATATTAAAAATTAATTTGCTAATAAAATTCTTGAATTAAATGTGTAATCTGGATATTCAAGTAAGAATAAAACAAGAGTGGCGTTAGGGGTACATTCCACACTTGCCTTTCATTGAGTTGTAGTTGCAAAACACAACTATTGTTTCTTTGTGTGTGTGATGAATTTGGTCATCATTAATCCAATGATGGTGATCTTGTCAGACATTCATACTTTAAGGAAAAGCGATCTAACTTACGTTTTAATAGGATTATTATTTTATTATTTTTTATTTTATTTTTTCTATTTTTTTTTTTTTTATTTTTTTTTTTGTTCAGACATTTCTAACAACTCGTTAAATGCAGCTAATATAAGAATTATTAATCTTTAGCGTTGATCTTAGTTACTTTTAAATGAAAAATATTATTAAACTTATTTTATGAAAGTATCAAGATACGTCTATCTAAAAACTCCTTGAAATTTACACAAAATTATTTATTTTCATTCAAAAATGCTCGAAGTGCGGAAAGAAGCAATCCATTATTCCACGAGTTGACCACCCTTGATCTCGTGGCCGTTCGAGCAAAAAATCACCAACTCCAAAGTAACAGTTTTGAAATAATAAGAACTGAATATTGTAACTGATCTGCTAATTACATTTGATATACTGTCAATTGAACCTTGTAACTGATCTAATAATTACATTTGAAATAATGAGAATTCAATATTCTATTTGACAACTAATTACATTTTAGATGTTAAAGTTAAAATGAAAAATGAATTGATTTTAGTTGTAATTTGTAATGGTAATTGTATCTGTAAGTTCTGCCAGTTTAAAAGACCGATTTTTTTTTACCTGTCGAGGTCAATAACTCTAGCAATTGATAATTTGGACTAAATCACTTTTGATTAAATATACACGATCTAAAACATAGACTATTTGGAATAGATTTTCTATAGTTTGTTTTAGACTTCGAACATATATTCAGACACATATGCCTGCCTGTACCTAATTATTGCAACATGATAAAAAAATTATTATTTTTTTAATTTATCATTTATATTCCTCTACTACCAACTTCGGTTTACCTAAATCGAGAGGAATAAATTTCTTTCGGATATATATATATATATATATATATATATATATATATATATATATATATATATATATATATATATATATATATATATATATATATATATATATATATATATATATATATATAGTTATATATATATATATATATATAGAGATATATATATATATATATATATATATATATATATATATATATATATATATATATATATATATTCAAGGTTGGAAGCAATTGCTGTGAGCTTTTAATTTGTAATCCCTCTGTTACTTAATTCATGTTCTCTATATCGAAATTATATTTTCTTTTGAATTACATTTTGTTTGTCCTTTATTTGATTTCTAAATTTTCAAAATTCAAAGGAGACTCTGTGGGTCTAATCTTTCTCATTTTATTTAGAAAGAAAGATTTTGCATATATATATATATATATATATAGTGATATAATATTATAGGTATATATATATATATATATATATATATATATTATATATATTTATCTACATATAGATATTTAGAATAGAAAGATTTGCATATATATATATATATATATAAAAAGTGTTGTGAGCAGATGACGTTTATAAAAAATGCAGACTGAAGGAGGTCTAATTTACATAAAATTTTCTTTTTAATAT
>JABUQX010119965.1:0-5000 GCA_015478945.1 Trachelipus rathkii | reverse complement strand
TCCTATACGCAAACGGCCCAGGATAATCTCATGGAAACGACTCCGTCAGCAGGAAGAGGGCCAGCTTCTTATAAGAAGTTTACGTTTCGGAGTTTGACGCCACGAGCATCCTCTTCCCAACATGCCTGCCTACAGGAGAACAAAACCTATCTAACGTACGAATAAAAGTCCGCTACTAATAGGTGTCCCAATCGAACGGCAGGTAGAATATATTGATAATTTGTTGTCCTGTTGGTTGCAGCATGTTTCGCTTATTGACCAGCATATTAATCCCCGGAACACCTACATGCGAAGGGACTCAGGATATTGTAATGCATTCTTTCTCATATGCAACGAGCAAACGAATCGTTGGATAGTAGAAACCAAGGAATTTCAAGTTGATCGATGTTGCAACGCCGGGTAACTACTTCTAAAATCTGAGAAGATGGTATAACTCATCAGTAAGGATGGGACTAATCCAGGCCTATGTCATAGCCAACGCCACCAGCTCGGCTACGAAAATGGACGAGTAGGGCGGCAGGAAGTGGGAAATTGTGAGATCAGGAAAGATTGCCGACGACACCATTCCATCTTGGGGCCGTCTGTGATAACAGAAGTCGAATCTTGATGGACCTCTTTATGGAACAGAAAAGAATCCCTTAACATAGCTGGGTGAACTGCAGCTTTCCTCAATGACTGTATCCCGAAGCGTACAGAGAGAGGCAAACCAACCCACCGAACATATGGGTGTCGGTGAATCTGTAACGCAGGATCGATCGCTGAGGGAAGCCAAGGAATATGATGATGATAGAACTCACAACCCCAGTGAACGCCCATGGGCATATTTTTTTTTTTTGCAGAGACGCTATATTAGATGTGGTAAGGCAAAGTTAGCTGGGATTTGAATCCTGAGAAATGAGGATGCACATGAGATAATAATAATAATAAAAATACTACTACTACTACTACTACTACTACTACTACTACTACTACTACTACTACTAATAATAATAATAATAATAATAATAATAATAATAATAATAATAATAATAATAATAATAATAATAATAATAATAATAATAATAATAATAATAATAATAATAATAATAATAATAATAATAATAATAATAATAATAATAATAATAATAATAACACACACAATAATAATAATAATAATAATAATACACACACACGCACAATAATAATAATAATAATATTAATAATAATAATAATAATAATAATACACACACAAATACACACACACAATAAGAATAATAATAGTTATAATAATAATAATAATAATAATAATAATAAATAAATATATATATATTTTGTATATATATATATATATATATATATATATATATATATATATATATATATAGATAGATATACTTATTAATATATATATATATACCTGTTATGTTTTTACGACCCGTCAGTTTTGATTTTTTGTTTTGAGTTTATATATATATATATATATATATATATATATATATATATATATATATATATATATATATATATATATATATATATATATATATATATATATATATATATATATATATATATATATATATATATATATATATATATATATATATATATATATATATTTATATATATCATCATCATCATCATCGTCATCCACCTTCTCTCCCAAGACTGGGGGTAAGGTACACTACATGCACTGAAAACCTTAATGTATAGTTGAAAAATATGACGCACGTCGAAAGGAAAGCTCAGCCTTACCGCCTCCTTTAAACCTTTTAGTGAGAACTCGGAGCAGTCGGAAAAATCCACCCTAGTGCATCACGGGACGGCGACGGACCCTCACTATGGCACCTAGTCAATGTAGGGTTCATCCCTTGTCTCAGGTGGGCCACAACCATACCCCTTCACAAAACCCCGTCATTCACTCCTATTATGCACCTTTCTTCTAGCCTCTGCCAAACTAACATTTTTCCTTTCAGGCACTCCTTTACTGACTCAATCCAGCTGGTCGATTCCCAGCACACTCACCACTATACATCCGTTTAACCAACTGACTATCATCCATTATTTCCACATGACCAAACCGATACCGTGGCTCAAACGGTAGAGCGACGGAGTCGCATGGCAAGGTCGCGGGCTCGAATCCTAGTTCGGATCCTAGGTAGAAGTTACCTAGAGAAGATTGAGGTGTGAACATTTATAAAAAAAAAAAAATCTCAACGTACTTTCATTTATTCTCTCATTTACTCCTTTCTTCACACCACACAACTCCCTAATGTGTTCATTCCTCATTTTATCAATTCTTCTCAGAGCTAACACGCCCCTAAGATTGTCCATCTGAATACATTGTACTTTAGATCTATACCTCTTATTCCAGACAATAGTTTCACTACTATACATTAACACAGGTAGCAACATACCCTCATGTAAGACCCTAGCGCACTCAAAACTTATTCCCTTTACGTCCACCAAGGATTTAATTGAACCAGCCATCTTCCTACCATTCACAACTTTCCTACTACACTCTGCATCATCCGTTCCCTTTTCATCCAACATATATCCTAAATATTTAAAGTCAGACACTTGTTCCAGTTGCTCACTCTCTAACATAACTTCACACAGAGGACTGTCCTCATTCTCAATCAACCATAACCAAAGCCAAAAATCCATGGCTTTTTGCCAACACTGACCATAACTATACTCTTATCTACGTTTACTTTCAAAAACCTTTTTTACGAGTTCTGCCATGGGCAGGGCATATGGCAGAGAGAGAGTATAGGTATAGAGTAGAGATATGCGGGCGCGGTGGGAGGCAGTCCTAAAATGTGGCAGAATTCGCAGTTATATATATATATATATATATATATATATATATATATATATATATATATATATATAGATATATAGATATATATTATATATATATATACATAAAGATATATATATATATATATATATATATATATATATATATATATATATATATATATATATATATATATATATATATATATATAGTGTGGACATGTTATGTTTTACGACTCCGTCAGTTTTGATTTTTTTTTGTTTTTTTTTATATATTTCTAGTATATGATCCTAACAGTCAATTTAAGGGGTGACGGACATGATTCAAAAATATATAGGACCAGTTACGTTTTACGACTCCGTCAGTTTTAAATTTTTTTTTTTTTTTTTTTTCTAAAGGAATACCCAAGGGGAAAACCGCAAAGATGGCAGGGGTCTGGGTCTCTCGGCCTTCCGGGAAGGACTATTTCCCCCCCTCCGGGGAGGGTCTCCGGAACCCCCGCTCTTTGGTATTTGGGTGTCGCGGGGGTTCCTCCGCCCCTCCCCTACGGGGTATGGAAAACGTCCCCCTAATTTATTTATTTTTTTTTTTTTTTTTAATTTTTTTTACATTTTTGTAATAAGCTTTACGCTTATTCCAAATATGTAATTGTTTTTTTTTTTTAATTTTAAAAAATTTTTTTTTTTTTTACATTTTTGTAATAAGCTTTACACGCTGATTCCAAATATGTAATTGTTGTACTTTTCGAGATATTTCATTTATGAAAATATATTTTTTTTTTTTTTTACATTTTTGTAATAAGCTTTATACTGATTTCAAATATGTAATTGGTTTTTCTGTAAGTGTCGTACTTTTCGAGATATTTCATTTTTTAAAAATTTTATTGATATAAATGTGATTTTTAAATAATTATTTAAAATATTTCGAACTTTTGAATCACGTCCATCACCACTGAAATTCATTGTTAATATCATATACCAGCAATATGTTGAAAAACGAATGGGTTGGCTGAAGGAGTCCTCAACACAACAGGGTCTTATATATATATATATATATTATATTATATATATATATATATATATATATATATATATATATATATATATATATATATATATATATATATATATATATATATATATATATATATATATATATATATATATATATATATATAAAAATATATATATATATATATATATATATATATATAGTATATAAAAGAAAATAAGTCAGGTTATTATAAGTATGGTAAAGTATACACACAGATTTAATTTGTCTACTTAACAAAACTTAATATAACCTAAACTTAATAAACAAATTTAAAAAAAAAATTTATTCCGAGAGCGTAGATTTGAAAAATATCATGAATTCGGCTATGAAATTGCTATAAATACGATATATTAATTTTTTTTAAAAATTAAAATTTTTTAAAGTTATGAAATGTTAGGTAAAGTATAAACAAATTTAATGTGTATACTTAGCAAAAATTTTTATAGCCAAAACTTAAATTAACATAATAAAAATTTTAAAATAATAAAAAAAAGACTCATGTTGATTATCTGCTTCCAGTTAAGCTCAAGTCAATTTCTTTTTAAAATCTATGTAATCAAATAAAGTGCTGAAAGCGCTCTTGGTGCCACATACTTTTTTTTTTTTTTTTTTTTTTTTTACAATGCAGTGAAATAAATTATAAATATAAAAATAAATTACATTATATATACGTTATTAAGTAAAGGTTATGTTAAAGTTTAGTTAGTTTGCATAGATTTAAACTATATATACGTTAAGTAAAGGTTTTGAGTTTAGTTTACATAGATTTGAACTTTTTTTTTTAATATCTTTAGAGGTGATGTTAAGATGCTAGAACAGTGCATTACCTTCAATTTTAAGTGAAATGTGTTCGAATTCATACAATCGATACGTATATGGAGGTGGAGGCAGATAATAAGCATTATTATTAGTTTAAAATCGTCGATATATATAACTGGTTTTTAACATTTAATTTTTATTTTTTTGAAAATATAATTTATTTTTGACGAAGGTTGCTCACATTATTATTATTATTATTATTATTATTATTATTATTATTATTATTATTATTATTATTATTATTATTATTGAAAGCGGCGCACGAAAAACGCTTTTTGAAAGCGCGTCACGATAAATGCGAAAACGGTTAAACACCTGAAAATTGAACTGGAACGAAGTAATACCG
>JABUQX010119964.1:10000-31454 GCA_015478945.1 Trachelipus rathkii | reverse complement strand
CTTCTGTTCTGAAAGACAGGAGAGGAGAGAGAGAGAGAGGAGAGAGCGCGAGACACGAGAAGGGGAGAAGAAAGAAAAAGAAGGAAGGAGAGAGAGAGAGAGAGATGATGAGAGATAGAGAGAGATTTGAGTAGAATTGAGAACGATGAGAGAGACGAGAAAGAAGAGAGAGAGGAGAGGAGGAAGAGAGAGAAGGAGACGAGAGAAGAGAGAGAGAGAGAGAGAGAGACGAGAGAGAGAGAGAGAGGAGAGAGGAGAGAGAGAAGAGAGAGAGAGAGAGATGAGAGAGATGAGAGAGAGAGTGAGAGATGAGAGAGAGAGAGAGAGAGAGAAGAGAGAGGAGAGAGAGAGAGAAAGAGATGAGAGAGAGAGAGAGAGGAGAGGAGAAAGAGGCACGAGAGAGAGAGAGAAGAGAGAGAGAGAGAGGAGGAGATAGAAGAGAGAGACGAGGAGAGAGATGAGAGAAGAGGAGAGGAGAGAGAGAGGGGAGACATGATAGAGTGACACAACTGGAGAGAGGGAGAGAGGAGAGGAGAGAGGGAAGAGAGAGAGAGAAGAGAAGAGAAGAGAGGAGAGAGAGAGAGCAGAAGAGAGAGACGAGAGATGGAGAGAGAGAGAAGGAAGAGAGAGAGAGAGAGAGAAGAAATATGAAAATTAATGCTAGATGCGGATTAATTATATATATTGTTTTATAATGTCGTATAATAGAATATGTTAGGCCAGTATTGAATATTGCTTACATTTTAGCCCCCTCATTATTATTGGGTCATTGGGTCAATTACTTCAAACGTGAATGGGAATTCTCGATAGGACCATCTGACAGCAGCAGCCCTAGGCCTTATTTTATGAATGTTTATAGCTAATCAAAGTAAAGTTTTATAAAACAGAAATTTTTTTTATTTCACAGTTACTTACCTTCCTGATTTTCCATTTTTGATTTTACAATTTTGAATAATCATTAAAAAAAAATAATGCTTATATCAAACTTAAAAAAAAGTTATGTTTTATACGAAATTATATTTCGCATGAAAAAATGCAAAAAAATAAAAATGATTTCCTAGAAAAAGATAAAAAAAAAAAAAAAAAACAGGGAAGGAAAGAAAAAAATCAAATGATTTTTTTTACTTGATTTTTTTTTTATTACAAAAATCATAACTTTTTAAAAATTTTATTTTTTCCATTTTTTTTATTTTTTTTTATTTTTATTTCTTTTAATTTTTTTTGTATATTTAAGTGATTTAACTTCAATTGAAATAAAAAAAAATAAATTAAAACATTATTATAGTACGAAATTGTTAAGATTTTTTTTTTAATTTTTCAACATCAGTTAAAGGTACGCCAGTTAAGTCTGTGACATTCATTAATGTTGCTGTTTCAGTTTTCCATTTTAAAGAATTTTGAACCCAGAAGCTGGGCCAAGTAAAAATGGAAAAATTAATTGCCAGATCAGGACTAATTATATATATTGTTTTTTTAAAATATCGTATAATAGATATGTTAGGCCAGTATTTGAATATTGTCTACAATTTTAGCCCCGTATTAGAAAAGACATAGATATGCTGGAGAGGGCGCAACGTAAACCAACGAGGAGGGAGATTTTTGGCTTTTAGGATAAGAAAGGGTGAAGTTGTCTAGATAGGCCCAAGCGGATCTTAAGTATTTTTATTATGGGTTGCTGGGACATTCTAGAGGGCCAATGAGGCCTCTTAATTAGTTGACTGGACAGTCTAAATAGGACCATGCGGCTTCTTAAGTATTACTCTTATTTGTTACTTATTGTGAACTAGGATCAATGACTAGCATGCTGCTCGATAAAGTCTAGCAAAGAACTATATAATTATAGTGCAACTCTGATTTTTATCACACGCATATTTATTACTAATAATTCACTTTTGTGATGTTCTTGTGCATCGTTATGGATTCTAGTTAACTTAGATATGGATCACTTCATGTGACTTTCTATGTTACTAAGTAGTAAATAGAATTTAATAATTATATTACATTTCATAATTATGTATTATGTTAAATTTAGTTTACTAGGTACTAGAGTAACTGTAGAGATATATCCTAGTATAAAATGATGACCTCATATAGACAAGAGTTAATACATTCTTTAATTTATTAATTATATATATATTGGCTGAACTGATGATACAGTCTAAATAAGAACCAACCATAGCGTGTTTCTTTAAGATATATATATTCTTATTATATTATTGAGTTGACTATAGGTACATTACTATAGAGGTAGTTAGTGGTCGGTACTTCTTAATTATTATTAATTAATATATATTATTGGATTGACTACGGCACTCAGTCATTATATTATATGCTCTATGCGCGTATACTTTCATTAAGTATTATTTCTATTATTTAATTTATTATGGGTATTGGACTGAGAGACTATTCACTAATAGTAGGTGAGCCATATGCTGTTCTTACTTAATTATAATTATTAATATTTATGGGATTGACTGTTAGGACAGTCTAATATTTAGTTATTATCAAATACTTTAATTAAGTAATATATTAATTACTTATATTATATTATGATATAGTAGATACTGGGACTCAATTCTAAAGGGGTCATATTGAGGATACTTCCTATATTATTTTTTAAAATTATTTAATATTATTATATATAATATAGTATGATTAATTAGACTTTAGGGTATAAATGTGTATTCAGATACTGAGGGCACAGCGGTTTAATTAACATATATTCTGGTATAGTATAATGTATAATACATCTTTATAAATTATTATTTATATAATTAAATACTTTGATACTAGTGAAGTCATGTGACTAGACAGGGGACAGAGCTCTCTTATGCTGGGAGACATGTCTTAAGAATTAGTGCATGACTCTTAGTATGTGTTAGCTTAAGGTATCAGCGTCTGCCTCCATTTTTAGAAGCAAGCTAGTAGACAAAAGGAAGCTCAGCACACCAAGATTCTCTTTTCACCCGTGCATGCCTGTAACTGTTAAGATACCCATTATCTGTGAGGTAGTATTATGCAGTATGGCCGTGATCGCTTCGTAAACTCGCGAATTGCGTCAATGCGGTGAGTTCGGGTCAACCTTGATGTGATGTTGTACCAAGTTTCTTAAAGAGTAGAGAGCTATCTTGCTCGACTTCTAGTGCAGTAGATAGCCGCACAGACTCTGCTCCTCCATCACATATGAGTAAAGTCTAATGATCTCAATAGTATCTAATAGTATATGTCTATAGGTAATGACTAAGGACTATCTCATAATTGTTAAACAAATTGTAAGATCTCTCTAAAGTAACAAGTGTCTGAGTGTACTTAATAATCTATTTTTGAATTATTTTCATTGTTGCTCAAAAACACCATTTCTGTATATTAAGATAATGAATGCGGCTTAACATTAGTACTCAAATATCTCAAAATAACACTTATTTATTATATAAACTGTGCGATTTTATTCTTCAGTGTGTCTGTTCATCTTTGCATAGAAATTTTTTGAGGGGGCTCTCAATGACCAAGGAGAGGTTTGACTGTTAATAGTGTTATTCTTCTTATGGTATATAGATTCACATATCAGTGTGGGTGCGCAAGTGTGTACACACGAATCTAACACTTGAAGCGCATAGCACGGGAAGAAGGGCTTTCTTCTATACGACTACCCCAGATCAATATTTTCTATTAATTGATTGATCCCTACACTTTCATATAGCAGTATTACGAAGCATGGTAAGGTTTTAAAATAATATGTAGAATTTACACATAGATTGGTGCAGACTAAGGCTCAGACCAAAACTCTAAACTGTCCTAGCTATTAATAATTATAGTTATCAATAGTGGGGAAATCACTGATTGGTACTACACAGTCTAAGTAAGCGTTACCATATGCCTGTGTCATTACTCATAATTAGTTATCAAAGAAAATTAAAAAATTGTAATTACATAGTTTATTTTTATTTAATTGTGAGCTGAAGATGAATCATATGTTGATCACATCAGAGTCGCAGGCAACTAGGACCTCTCCCTTAACTTACCTTCATTTTGTCAGCCATTGAAAATTAGTCTATTTTAAGTCGCTATTGAAGGTGGACTCCAGCTTTTCAATGTAATGCAGAGTTGTATAGTCTCGCTTACACCTATGTCATAATGATCTTCATGTGTGATTGAAAAATTGTAATATGTCCTTATTTATGCGTTACTATTTAATGTTCAGCTGCGAGCATTGACAGAGCAGAGCACTATATGAGGTATTGGATCTACTTCGCGATCTTCTCTCAAAGGTCTCAAAATTTCAGAATACATTAATTATTAGTTATTTTAATTGAATTCACTTATATTTTTAAATATATGGTATTAGTTATTACATACATACTAATAATGACGTATATTAAAAATATTTTGATATTAAAATTTAATAAATATATATTGATAATTAATACTTAATAATTTTACTATTCTATTCATACATTATGTATGGTATATACATCATATCATATGATAGCTCAACTGAATATTATATACTGATGTATAACTTACTACGAAGGAGATGTTATTTACTCTCATTATCCGGAGTCTATCTCACCTATATATATACTCTCTATTAGGGAGGATCTTAATATTGAGCTTAAGGGATATTTTGAAAAGCTGATGCAAAAGGGGAAGACTCATAATTTTAATAATATAAACAATCATCTATATATCCACTTAGAATAGTGGGTGGGCCACTACAGCCGATACTAAAGTTAGGATTACCGCCCTACAATATAACGGTCCTTACTTGGAATGAACAGTTAACACTGGTATTGACAGTAGGTCAACCTCATAAAGTGACCAGGAGCAACTTTATGGCGGTCAGGAGGTGAGGGAATGAAATTAAAAATGATAATATTTTGTCATTTTATACCTTAGTCTCATAACCATAATAAAATAATGAGTGTAAATATTATATTATATATTATATCATATCTTTTAAAACAATAAAATTTATTATGTTACATTATATGAAAGGCAAACTTACCAGTTACTGGGGAAACTAATCTACAGAGATTCATCATGAGTTTAGCATCCATTGAATATTCAGTCAAAAAATCAATAAAAAAAAATAAATAAAAATCAAAAAATCCCCAACCCTGAAAAAAGGTGAAGTCGCTCAGCAACGCCTCCAGCGTCTTGAATACGAGGTGAGACATAGCGAACCAATGCTAACCTAGTATTGGGCAAGACGCTAATGTGACAAAAGACGTTCCTGTTATGAGTCCAACCGAGGATAGGAGGAGAAACATTCCTCCGCCATGATAAGGACCTTCACCATGATTTATGTCTCTTAGTACTATAAGGGAGATTGTGTGGAAGCCGTACCAGAGCTTCTCGTAGACTACATCTAGTATGAAGATAAGAAACAATCCAACCATAAGTATCTGTCACCGCTTAATATACTCAACACCTCGCTTACAATATATATTATGGTAATACTTAGATATTCTAGCTAAGAAAACTAGTATGTCTAAATGACTACTAATTATATTAATATATTATTAATAAGATATTTATAAATAATAATTAACAAAAAAAGATTTGTCATTTAAGATTTAACTAATAATCTTTGAGATAATTTTTCATTGAATTATAAATATACTTTATGTATTCAGTTACTCACCACACTCATCTAATTATCATTTGTTGGCTAGACAACAAGATGTTATGATTAGTATATACAGGGTATAATATAATTATATATAATATAATATATATATATATATACTATATATATAATATATTATGTGATATTTGGTTTAAAAAACACAACTCATATCTCAAAAATACAATAGATTACAGGGAAAAGAATACACATTGTTGGAATCCGGGTAACATTTTAGTGCGGAAAATGTTAAAAAAAAAAAAAAAAAAAAACATCTCTCAAAAACTACAATAGCTACAGCGAAAAGGAATAATTTTTGGAATCCTTGTTTAAAATTTAGTTAGGAAAATGTTAAAAAAAAAAATAAATAATAAAATAAATATTGCATTTTTTTTTTAGGAGCAGGGGAATAATATATATATATACTATTTGTAAAGGTATTTACACGGCAATGTAGCGGTGGAGCCCTCAAGGGAGGACGCACGAGTGGAACACCGAGGAGGAGCGTATTTAGTCTCATAGATCCCAGTCCAGCTGTGGAGACTCCTGTCAGAACAGAACCCCCCGCGACACCCACAAGTAGGCTGGCCACCAAGATGCAACGTAGTTGTCGCCAAAAGAAAAGCTGTCAGAGCTCCAGTACCTCTCCCCGAGAGGTGATCAGAAAAGTAGTGTAAGTCCTACCCGCTTAAGCTTAGTTACTCTCTACACAAACAAGAGAGTTTAATAAGCGATATTCAGCCGCAATCTCGCTTGGCCAATCGGATTGACATATAGACAAGTTGTGCATTTTATAAGTTTTTAATACCCTTGGATTTATATAAAGGGGTATTTCTTTAGTTAAAAAAAAATGACACAATATTATATTATATGCAGATAATGTCGATTACTCATCTTTTTATACGATAGTAACCAATAAAAGGCTCTAAATAGCTCTTAATCATAATTACTATAATTATTAACATAATTTTTTTTTAAATTTATTTTTGTGTTGTCTGCTTCTGTGGACAGGTTTTATGTGCGTTACGTAAATCTCCATTACCATAGGTGTCTGACCAATAATGAACACCTATCCTACCTCATTAGTGCACGCCAAGGGTGAGGTATCCTCTCCTTCTCTCTGAACAAGAATGATATGAATCTTTCTCTCTCTTGATACATTTTCCCGCGACTTGATAAAAATGATACCAAAGAGTAGCAATTTTAAAACCAAACATTACTGCTCTTTTAATATTTCCTTTGTATCTTTATATTCCGATTTGATTATCTTTCTTTATATCTTGAAGCGCTATAAGCGGCTTACTAGCGAAGCTCAACATCCACTCCCTACCAATATTAATCTCACCTGTTCTGTTTTACCTGACTACTTCCTCAAGACTGTATACCCAACACTCATTATTATCGACTAACTTCGTAAATCAACTCTAACTGAATATATTCCACCTTTTTTTCGGTCTAGGCTCCCGACAGGTGCAAAAAACACTCTCACATGTGTCATTCTTATACAACTATCATTAACCTATATATGGTGTTCATCCACCTTCCTCCACATGTCCAAACCATCTTACCTAATGATATCCTTCAATCAAATTATGGCCTATTCTATTCTCATACCTTACCCGCCAAGTTACACCATAATATCCTATGATAAACTCGTCCTATTCTTTATCTAATATATCTCTACTAATCAATGTTCACTATAAAGAACGCCCTCAGATTGTTCCATCTGCAACCCTCAACTCTGATCTTATTCGCCCTTATTCCATAAGTATACTACTCCGTCTTCGATATCAGCTCTCACTCGATAAATTAATGATGATCTGAGATAATCAATGTTATTGACATATATCGCTCAACTAAGCTTTTCTTAATGTCTAACTAATTCTCAGCTATTATCACGAGCGTCTTGATATCATGAACGATGCCACACTATGCTCTCATAAAGCCATGTCCCCACCGTGTCAACGTCAAGGTTGATGCTTGATTCTCTAAGAGATGCACGAGAGAGAAGTAGGGGCGCGGGTCTACGTACAATGGACAGTTTTGTTAAGACTTCAAGTGACACCTCACTACACCCTCAACATATTGAGTTGTATGAGAGTCTATCCTTTGGGACATTAGTGAACAATGAGGTTACATCGAAACTAATAATATTAGTGTTATTTAGATTAAGTGTTTGGATCGATTGTTCTCCTCAGTGGCTATGGAAAGAGGTTTGGCCACCTCTTTCAGAATAGGGATCTCCTTATGGCCACTGCCCTTCCCCCCTCCTTCACCCTTAAGGCCCTAGAAAGCATTGCACCTGACATGGTGGAGGAGATCGGGGAAAGGATTACCCGGAAGATAGGGGACTTCCATCAAACCCACTGAGAAACAGCAGCAGCGTTAGCTTGGCCAGCCAACAGAAAAAGAACCCCACAATTCAGACGCACTCCTATACAGTAAATTGTTTTCTAGAGTATTGGTACGCAGAGCAAGCCAGCAACAGGATGTGAAAATCGTCATAGAAAGTCCATGGAAGAGTGGGTGCCCTCTCAAGAAGATCCGAGCTGTTCCTGTTTCCCCCAAACCAGCATAGGGAGATATGGATAGATCTATTTATAAAATATAATACCCCCATTCCTAGTTCAGCAGCTGTGGGAGAGGTGCTTCAGCGCGGGTGGGGACATCCTCAGGGGGCCAAGAGATCGTCCTTGAAGGAGGAAAGGTTTGAGGACCTTCTTTTCCTTCAAAGGAAATATGGACCTCCTGCAGGATTTAGGTGATTTAGCATCTATTGGTTTTTGGAGTAGGGACTATGGATGGTTAAACGCGAAGGTTAGTATAAGTGACAGCCTTGATATAGCTATGAAGGTATATTTAGACCCCTATTGTCTCTATCCTATTAATTGTTTATATGAGCAGTTTATATATAAAAATCACACAGTAAATCTTTGTGTTTACTAGCTGTATATTTATATCCTATAGGTGGTGGATTAAAAATTGTGTTAAAGCAATTCGCTTCGTTATCGCGCCAAAGTTTACTTTGTAATTTTAAACGCGCTTTATGCGCTCTGTAAATGAGCCGATTAGGACGGAGGATAGTTCTGCATAGTTTTAACACTAGCTCTTGTCACATGAAGAGTTATATCATTAAAACGAGGTGTGCCATAGCCAGCTTATTCACCAGCGTCATTCTACCGCTTAATCAACCTTTTTGTTTGACTCTAAAGGTGAGGGCAATTTTTGGGCCAATAGCGAACAAATAGCCCGATAGACTGTATTCGCTTACGGAACAAAGATGTATAGGTCCCGTCATCGTACTCCCATCTGCGTTTGTAATAAACTACCTTATTTTTTATAAGATATATATATATAATATCATGGGCGTAGGCAGGATAATTATATGACTGATTGAGGTTAATTTATAATTTTAATTAATTAAAGTCTACTCATTGTACTTTTGACTCACGGGTATTATCAAAATCTTCTAATTAAGTGAAGATCTCGTATATATTAACTTTATATAATTTATATATAATATATATATAATATAAGTATTCGTTATATAGTGTATAGTAGCATAACCAGATTAATCACCTACATTAGTTTCGCTCTAGTGCCTTGAAGGCAATACTCAATAATAAATCTCATATAAGTTTGCAATAGATCAGAATAGTTATTGTACTCTTCAACATATTTAATTGCAATTCTCGGTTGTTGAGATCGAGTTCGGTCATCGGAGCTTTTAAGGTAATTTTATTAATAAATATTCATATTTATTTTACTTAAATTTTAGGTAATTATGGTAATAATTGATATAATTTATATTTATAATTTTAATTTATTTCAAATTGAATTTGAGATTTTATATTAATATATTTTTCACAGTTTTAATTTTATATTTGAGGGCACTAATAGAATCTAATAAAGCAGTATGCTGAGTGTAATTGTCCTCATCATCAACGAGGATATTTTCATCGTCCAAAAATTGAGCGATGTTGTTGTCAGTTTCGGCCAATCTAATATCTAAATTTTCTAAATTAGTTACAAGGGATTTCAATTTGGATATATTGGGATTTGGGTCTAATAATTGGGTAGCGGCCTCATTAATTATGATGGCCTCGATTAATAATCAGACAATCATCCGGCTAGCACGACAAGACAAAGTTACTAAAGGTGTGACTCCGTATAAAATCTATATTTCAGAACGACCCAAATAAGTACTAGTTGATCGGTCTGCTTAAACTTTGCTGTATTAAATCTCAAACTATAGTGAGGTTGATCGAAAGCCTCATATTTTAATCAGTATTTTCAAAATTTATCTCAATAGATAGTCGTCTTGAGACATCATAATAATATATCCAGATTCTGAGGTTTTAACTAACTTATAGTTCATATATTATTATATTATTAATTTATTAATGATGAAATAATTTGAGTGGCGATGAAGAAGTTGATGGGCCAGACGCTGTAAACGAGACACACTCGGTATATGTTAAACTTTTAATATATAAGTATAGTCACTTATTTAGAAAAGCAGATAGTTAGACAAATTTAAGGCTAGTTTTACGGACAGTGGATCAGTAAAGTTGAGGGCTATTACTTTACGACACAGTGGCCGACGAGCCCGTACCCCTAAATGGAGTACTTTTACCCTTTTAGGGGGCTCGAGCCGATGGGTGACGAGGGGGGGACGGTTTTATACCGCCGGAGGGCATGGTCGGGAAAACCCCTCGTCACCCAAACAATAAAAAGCTGGGGTTCCGGAGACCCTCCCTAGAGGGGGGATTAGTCCCCCCCCGTAGTCCACCTAGAGGCCGAGCGACCCCGACTCCTGACATCGGGGCGGACTACCCGTGGGTATTCGTTAGTGATATCCCCAAAAAAAAACAATAAATCCCAAAAATGAGTACTTTTGGGACATTTAATCGCAACAATCTATTCGTACTCTATATAAATCTCCAAGAACCATTTGGGCATTTGGATTTTACTATATATTATATATATATATATAGTATATATAATTATATATATATATATATAATATATAATATATAATAGTATATATATATATATATTATTATATATAATATATATATATTATATATATATATATCTATATATATATATATATAATTTATATATATATAATATATATATATATATATATATATACTATAAGAATATATATATATATTATATATATATATATATATATATATAATATATATATTATTTATGATATATATATATATATTATATCTTACTAATGTTCGGATTTTATGTATCAATATAACAAAGTATCGATTTTCGATTTAATCGAAAAAAATAAGTGGGAAATGACTAAAAAAAATTAGTCTGCCGAAAAGTAAAATTTTACCTATATATATTATATTATATATATGTATAATATATATATACTATATAGCTATATATAGTAATATATAATATATAATAATATATATATATATATATATATAATATATATATATATATTACGTAAAAATATGGTCTTGCAAATTTTTGTAATTTTTCAATTAAAATTATTTGCATACGCTGTCTCTATCAATAACATCGTACAGTAGATAATCGTGAAAATATCGATTATCAAAAAATATTTGTGATATCGATAATCTGAAACCTTTCGACTGTTTCTTCATCCCTACACGAACGAAATGAAGACAAAAAGTTATGATTTTCGCAGTTATTTTTAAAAAAAATCAATAGTAAAAAATTAAAATAATTTTTTTTATACCATTTTTGTATAATACTGTGCTTAATACTGTACTTACTGTACTGTACTTAATACTGTACTTAAGTGAATCACAATATGGAGTTCTCCACAATTACCGAAATCTATTGTCTATTATAACATTTACATTTTAGTTCAGGTAAAAAAACGTCTATCCATTGCAAGATAATTTAAGAGTTTTAATTTCTTTCGATTTATGTAGCTTAATTAACCAACCCTAAGTACTTTCACCTAAATAAACAGTATTTATTAACTAGTACGAAGTATTTTCACTTAATTAAAAAGTATTTAGAGATTATAAAATTTATTTTAAAGGTAAAATTTTAAAATTTACCTTTTTATGGAAGCAGTTACACAACATATTCATAAATAAAATTAAGGTTTCAAAAGCTCTTATAACAAACCATATAAAATTAACATATGCTCATATGACTTAAAAAGCTAGACAAAAAAAAAGAATCATAGTCAATCTTAAATATTTTTGACATGGGCAATTTCAAATAAATTGTAGGAACCTTTAAAAGCATTAATTGAAATTGCTTACAAAGTTTTATTCTAAGCAAGATATAATTTTTTTTTTCGTGGACATGGTACTTTTATTATTATTATTATTATTATTATTATTATTATTATTATTATTATTATTATTATTATTATTATTATTATTATTATTATTATTATTATTATTATTATTATTATATAAATATCATTATTATATTTATATTTTATTATTATTATTATTATTCATTATTATTATTATTTATATTATTAATTATATTATTATATATTATATATTATGCCGAATCGTGCTTTGTGAAAGTAACATTAACGTTTAAATCATGAGAGGTTTAAATGATTAACTTCAATTCGGCTTTTTTAGAAAAACCTGAAAAAAAATATTTTACTCTCATAAGGCGTCAAATTTAAAAATGCAGTTCTATCTTAAAAAGCCCAAAACATTATAAGCAACCAACTGAACACACCACTTCTAGTTCCAGAATCTGTTTTGACTTTATATTGCACACGTCACTACTCTCTAAGCTCCCTTCCAGAAGGTTGAAACTAAGGTTTTATAACTAATTAACTGTCACCTCAATTTCTGAAACGCATCTTTGGTGCACTATCTTGTTACTATAAATATTAAAGTTGCAGGTGTTCGAGTAATTTCAACTGTCATGCTTAAACACCTCACCTTGATAGCACAAGGGAGTGCCCTTTCTTGGAGATAATTTCTGAAAACCAAGTACACATTAGATCCAAAACTGGTTCTTGAATTCTTTCTCACAACCCTAGTTGTTCGTCCTTGTAAGGAGTATGCATCACATAAATGGGATGGTTCCACACACTCTGTTCTTCTTAATATTGTGCAGCCAATGGTTTTTCGAATCGTTAATCCTCTTAATTTGACAAACTCTTTCATCTCTTTCTAGCAGTCAAACGCTGCATCACATTTTCTATTATACTTTTATCAGCTATTACAATTGACGCTTTCTTTGAACTATCTAGTAAAATTTCACTTCCTCTCTTAAGGAGAAGTCGGAGCAACACGTTTTTCACAAGTATCATCCTTTTTCGTCAACCACCTCTATCCCCGAGACTTAACCACTATGATCAATCTATCATGTACTTCACAGGTAAAGTCTGGTACACACTTCCAACATATAATTTTCCAACTTCATATATATATATATATATATATATATAGTATAATTATAATATATATACTGTATAATATATATATATATATTATATAGTATATAATATATTATATAATATAATATATATATTATATATATAATATATATATATATATATATATTATATATATTATATATATATACTATATATATATATATATACTATATATATAGTATATATATATATTTATATATATATACTATATATATATATATATATAATATATATATATTTATATATATACTATATATATTTATATTATATATATATATATATTATATATAATACATATAATAAATTAATATATATAATAATATAATATATATATATAATATATATATAATATATATATATTATATATATATATATGGCAAAATTTAGATTTCAATCTCTACTTTCTTAATATTTTTATGGAAAATACCCTTTATTATTAAATGCACACACTTAATCACATAAAACTTTAATACATTAATAATACATGATATCTTTATTTACAGAAAAATTGTTCACTAGCTTTCGCCGGCATTACGCGCGGCCTCTTCAGGTGAACTTTTCGGAATTAAAAAGTCTTCTGCGTAGATGGGAAAGGAACTGGAGCTGCTACTATGGAATCCGGGTGGTTGTCAGTTTTTTATTTTAAAAAAATACCACTTCTTCCCCCACCCTCTGTTCGAAAATCTCCACTAGTTAGATATATGTGGACGATGTTTTTGTGCAGTCCCCCAATCACCGACTCAATCCACAAAAACTACTCCACGCCTTCACATTCTTTTCAATAATAATTACAGTTTACAATAGAAGTACCAAATGGCAAATCCCTTCCCTTCCTAGATACATTAATAGACTGGAGCACCCCCACCTCTGAGTTTTTCAATATATAGAAAACCAACATCCCAAAACAACTACATCCATTGGTATTCGTTCCATACCATCAGTACAAAAATAGGCACTCTCTCATCCCTTTTCCTCAGAGCACTCCGAATTTGTTCCCCCTCAACTTTACAAAAAGAATACAATTTCGTATTTACAACTTTCCAAAAGTTACAGTACCCGAACCGCATTATTTCAAAATTCAAAAGAAAAATATTATCATGGACGCAATCTTAGAGCCCAGGACAACATCACTTACCTACCTGTCCCTTACCCACTAGCGAATAACTTAAAGCAAATAATTCCAAAAAACATCATCACTACCCCATCAAACACATTACCATTGAAAAAAGTATTAAAGCCTAATAAATTTAAAAATGCCATCAATACACAATGTATCTATAAAATCCCGTGTCATAGCTGTGCACACTTTTATATTGGCAAACCCATTGCCATTGAAAAAGTATTAAAGCCTAATAAATTTAAAAAGCCATCAATATACAATGTATCTATAAAATCCTGTGTCATAACTGCCCAAAAATTTATATTGGGGAAACCATAGATTTCAAATGGCGCAATTACCAACATAAACATGACCTGGTATGCGACAATCAAAATTCAGCCCTGACTAGCCATAGAAAGAGATCTCATTCATAAAATAAATATATATATAATATCGGCAACCCATCAATTACATATCAATATAAACCAGGAGGAAAATTATATAAATCCTATTGATAAAAAACCGTGCCTAATTACAATAAAAATAATAGGTGAAATAATATGAGGAAACACAAAATTTAATCCTGACAAACACAAAAGTCTACAAAATATCCTGCAAAAAAAAAAAAAAAAAAAAAAAAAAAATTCTGACAACACCAGGATTCCAACATTAGGCAGCTCCAGTTCCGCTCTCATCTAGCGCAAAGAAGTCTTTTTAATTCCGAACAAGTTCACCTGAAGACAGGCCGCGCGTAATGCCATGCGAAAGCTATCGTGCTACAATTTTTCTGTAACAAAGATATATGTATTATCAATGTATTAAAGGTTAATGGTGATTTAAGTGTGTGTATTTAATAATAAAGGGCATCTTCCATAGATATATTATATAATATATATAATATAATATATATATGAATTATATTATTATATATATATATATATCTTTATAATATATATATATATATATATATATATAATAATATATATATATAATATATATTATATAATATATATATTTATATATGATTATGTGGAGCTGCAACCCCGATTTCTAGACGATCTCCACGCCAATAATATTTTGCTGGAATTAATTTTTCCACCATTTTTAAATTCCATGACACCAGAAGTATCACCAAGATTAGACTAATAGATGCATGATTAAGTCTCGACGTGTGAGGTATAAAACAGATCCAAAAAACAGCGAACATTTAACTTTTTATACGAATACCGATGTATAACGCCCAATATTTAGAATAGTAAAGTTACAAAATGAATAAAAACTGGAATGAAACTGAAGATTCGAAAAAAAAAATTCTGTCTCTGCACTCATTAAATCTACCATAAATACTATAAATATCCAAGAATTCCGTTAACGTGGTCAATAATTTAGAGTGCTTATGAGATTCGACTTTCAAGGAAGAAATTTTAATAGTTTGTACAAAGCAAATATTTTTATAAAATACTTCAAATGAAAGTTTGACATTTCTAATTTATTCTTTTGCTAAGACTTTTGAATCAAACATTTGAAAAAAAATAGAATCCTTGAAGTACTGCTTGTTGAAAATCTTTAAATGCTAATTAAATCGCGATATAGTTTGTAAACTTCTAATTATTATTCCATGATAATAATTGAATCAATTAAGATGCTCATTGCAAAAGAGAAAATGTATTAACATTTTCTAAACTAAAATTAAAACGTTTGTTATTAAGTCTTGTAGCATGGAAAAAATAAAGTTAGAGAAAAAAAAATAATTCAACAGTTAATATTTATTACATGCAAATCAAAATGATTGTTAAATGTTCAGTAAACAATATTAATTTATATACACTTATTTCTATGTTTATTTTTTTTAAAAGTTCATTGCTTGCTATACGATTACAGAATTAAAATGATTTGATTACTATGTGCTTATTTAAGGTATATTGTCCTGAGGGTTTAGCCAGTTCAAAATATCCCAGTCTTTAAACACTTTTCCAGTTTTTCCAGAGAATACGAGTAATTCATCCTTCGATATTTCGTTCTCAAACCAGCACATCAAAAAGATTTCAATTTCAGGATATTCCTTCACAATTGCATTTAATATTCTTCTTCTAAAATTATTCATATCAGTGGAAAGAAGAGCTAGGTGTGTTTTGAGAAAATTAGTGAAAAGCTCCAGGAAAGATTCATCATTTCTAACTTTTAAAATGACTTGTGAAAGAAAAGTATCATCATTGAATAACTTTTGATGGAAAGTCAGTTTCTCATTCAAGTCAAAGTTTCTCCAAATGAAAAACTTTTCAAGGAGATTCCATTTTGATTCTAATATCAAATTTATCAATTCGTCGTAGCATGTAATAAGATTTTGTGTTCCCGTTAAGGTTTCATTTGGACATAGAATTATCTTTCTTTTAAATAAAGAGTCTGATTCATCAGTCTTGAAACACCACGAAATGAATTCGAAACCTGAGAGAGGGTCTATATCCGAGTCAACATTTGGTATAAATATCATTTGTTTGAGGTATAATCCATTGATTTGCTGGCTTAGTATGGAGTCTTTATGAGGATGCCGACTTTTCAGTAGTATTGGTTCAGACAACCAGTCTATCACGCTGGTGAGTTTTTGAAACTGGCGAATTTGCCATTGAAATGTCATAAAAATTTCGCCAGTTTTGGTGATACAATTCACGCTTTTTAAAAGTAATATCATCACCTCGTAATGAATAAGTCCAGCCAAAAACTCACAAACAAATTCAAGATTTCCATTTATTATTGTGTTCAGATAATTAAACTAATTCCAGAATTTGAAATGAGAAATCTTGTGAGCTTAAACATTATTAATAATGATAATAAAGATTGACTAAGCCCATTTTTGCAATACGAAATGGTTTTATAAGAGTGGTTTTGTAGTAAATAAAAAAAAGGTACGTTAAATAAGTATTTGTGTAACTGTTATTGCGAATTGTCGGTCCAGTATAATCTTTTTGCAATATCAATTCAGTTGGGATAAATCAATAAACTGAGTGTCTAATAATATTCAGTAATATTAAAAAGTCATTTGGAGCAGAAAAAAATCTTCAGGCGAAAATTACAATTTAAATAAAGAGATAATGCCATCTACAATTTCCGGGAATGATGTATTTCCCAAGTTTATGAGATATTTGGAGTTAAGAATTTTTTTTGTTCGTTATATCTATGTGAAAGAGCAAAAAACATACAATTTAGTGTGTGATGCGCTTGGAATAGAATGGTCTGAATGCATTTTCTATAAATTGTTTTTCTCTTCAATTTTTGGAACTAAATTTGATTTCCACAAATTAATGAACTGCAGCTTACATTAATTAAGCTTTACAAGCGTTCTTTAAACAGCGTTGACGATAGTGTTTCTTTTTCCTTTCTATAAGAAATAAAAGTTCTTTCATTCTTTCCATTTCGCTTGCGTCTTGTAATAAAGTTTTCAATTTGTCCTTGCTGCAAAAGTTCATAAATATTTTCCAGTACTTTATGCACTGAATTATTAATTGGTATTTGGAATCATTTATAATAGGGCTTTTAGGATTAAGCTTCATTACCTTAGAATAATGTTTGTTGAAAATTTCTGCTGTGATAAAATAATAACATGCTACATCACAGGGACTTGATATACGATCTAGTAGTTTTTCTTTTCAAAATTCGAGAAATGGTTGAATTCAAATCAATGGTTCCCTGTCTCGTTATGAATAGGTTTTTCATGAAGTGGGAAACATTTCTCATATCATTTCTTGTACCAATTTCTTTTTTAAACAAATCACAAATTTGCAGTGCTACAAAACAAACTGGTTTCTTTTATATAAATTCGAATTTTATCCTCATCAGGGGAATCAAGCTTAGTATCTCCAAATAATACTTTAGTAAATTCATTTGCAATATTAAAATGAACACTAGTTTCTTCACTGTTCCTTATCCTATCAATATTTTGATGGATATAATCGGTAACAATTTCTTGTCTGCAACGGCGCTGAATTTCTTCTATAAGTGATTGCTCTTTGAGACTATATACTTTTCCCAGGTTGAGTATTTTATTTTGATTCAATCCATATGTAAGGCCGTCTAACAGTCCCATTTTACTCAGTTTTCTACTTCAAATATATCAAGAGCAAACATTAGTTAAATCTGAAATTAAATTTAATATATTAAAAAAGAAATATACACAACAAAATAGGAATATGATTTTCTTATTAAGATATAACTAATATTAGTTTGGACTTCAAGAGTTTTTAATTAGAATTTATATTTTTTTTTCGTTTCTTGAATATTCTTGGATAAACTTGTAAAGATTTGAGAATTTTTTTTCTAATAGTTAAAATTTCTAAATGTATATGCGTTCCTCAAGCAAATTTACAATAGTAATATATATATATATATATATACTATAAATATATATAAAATATATATATATATAAATATATATATATATATATATATATATTATTATATAATATATATATATATATATATTATTATATATTATACTATATAATATATATGATATATATATATAATATATATATATTATAATCGATATTTTAAAAATTATCAAATTAATTCTGGAGAAATTTTCAGTTGGACAAATATCCACACACATACACCACACACCACCACAACCACACCATAGTATATATATTATATATATATATATAATATAAAATATATATATATATAATATAATATAATATAATATATAATATTAATATATATATATATATATATATATACCATGAGAGAGAGAGAAGAGAGAGAGAGAGAGACGAGAGAGAGAGAGAGAGACAGGGAGAAGAGCGAGAAGAAGAGAGTGAGAGAGAGAAGATCGAGAGAGACAGATGAGGTGAATGAGATCGAGGAGGACGAGAGAGAGAGATAGAGAACAGAATGACGAAGAAGGAGAGGAGAGAGAAAGGAAGAACGGAGCGAAAAAGGGATACCGTAAAAGAGAGAGAGAGAGAGAGAGAAGCATGCACAGAGAGAGAGAGAGAGAGATTCAGTCGTAGTATAAATGTATAAACATATTAGTTTTACTGTGTTAAACGTTCACTTGTACAAAAACTTTAATTTATAAAAATAAATGAAGCATTTAATATTTACTCGGATATGATATTTTAATGTGCAAATTAAATGTGCACAAGGGACAAATTTTCACATCATGTTTTACAATATATGAAAATAATACCAAAGAGATGTTATTCAAGATGTAGACCACATTCTATTATTAGGCAATGTGCAGACTTAGATAACAGGACGACTAGGTCCGTTCGTCCGTTCGATATTCTAATATTAGGCAGTGTGCAGACCTAGATAGCAGGAGGTCTAGGTCTGTTCAATATTTTAATATTAGGCAGTGCGCAGACCTAGATAGCAGGAGGTCTAGGTCTGTTCGATATTCTAATATTTTTAAGCATGCAGACCTAGATAACAGGAGGTCTAAGTCTGTTCGATATCTAATATGAAGCAGTGTGCAAACATAGATGACAGGAGGTCAAGTTCTGTTCAATATTCTAATATTAGGCAGTGTGCAGACATAGGTAGCAGGAGGTTTAGGTCTGTTCGATATTCTAATATTAGGCAGTGTGCAGACATAGATAACAGAATGTCTAGGTCTGTTCGATATTTTAATATCAGGAGCAGTGTGCAGACATAGCAGGAGGAATAATTCTGATCGATATTCTCATATTAGGCAGTGTGCAGACATAAATAAAGGTTTTTTTTTAGGTCTGTTTGATATTCTAATATTAGGTAGCATGCAGACATAGACAACAGGAGGTTTATCGATATTTCTGGTAATAAGCAGTTTACAGGTTTTTAAATTTTAAAAATGGATTTTTCAAACTAATTAACCGCACTATTTGTAACTGAAATGTATTTTTACACAAATAATAATTATAATTATATATCATATATATAAATTTATATATTAACATATGAGTTAGACTATATATAACTATAACTACTATATATATATATATATTAATATAAGTATTATTGAATTTTTTCCTATTATATGACCTTACTACCTATTAAATAATGCTAAAGTGAATGAATATTATATATATATACTAATATATAGATTTATTGTATATAATATATATTTATATATATATAAAAAATATACTATACTATATATATATATATATATATATATATATATATATATATATAATACTATATATATATATTATATATATATATTATATATATATATATATATATATATAATATATATATATAATATATACTATACTATACCAAACTAATATATTAGGCTCACCCAGATATCTCGAAAATTACGTTATGTACAAGAAAGCCAGAACATTAGTATGGGAAAGAAAAAAAATTTAATTATTATTAAATTTACTAAATAATCAAAAAATAAGATATCGCCTTACGTTTGAAACCTTAATTTAAACATGTTACCCATAAAATTATACGTTTTCTTTATATCATTTCAATATTTTAAGTTTAACTTTAAAAATCATGATTTTTTATTATTTTGTGTATTATTAAATTACAAGATAGTTTTTATATTTTCAAAAATTATTTCACCAGCTCTCACGGGTCGGTGGGTAAGGGGGGCTCCGCCCACCGTAGATTAATCTCGTGTGCCATGCATTTACGTTAATTAAAAAAAAAAAAAAATTCATTCGACAATGTAAGTCGATTAATTTTTCCGGTTATCGTTCATTTTTTTAAAATTCTTATATTTTGCATTTTTTTTATTATTATTATTTAAGATTTATTTGAATAAAAATAACGTTTTTCATTAATAAATTTTCACGAACATTCCAAACATGTTATTGGTTTCCTTATACCATTCGTGCTTTTTCCAGATATCTGGCTGGCCCTAATATATGTTTCATATATATATATATATATTAATACTACATATATATATAATATATATATATAATATATATATATACATATATAATAATATATATATATATATCACTTATTATAATATATATATATATCGCTTGTTTATTATCCGCTTCCAAATTATCTGAGAAGTCATGTTTTTGAATTAACTAGTTTTTCGGAACAAATGTATAGGGTGACAAAAACTTTTTTGTTTTTATTTATAAACAATTGCAAAGTGAAAATAAAACTAACCTATACATATAAAAATAAATTACGTTAAGCGAGGTTATGTTATAGGTTAGATTTAACTTTTATTTTAATATTTATTTAAATATTTTGAAGCTGATTTATTACTATAGTTTAAATTAACTCTACACAATTTTATTTCACTTTATGAAATTGTGATCGGAATCCATGGCAATCGATATGTACT
>JABUQX010119963.1:0-10000 GCA_015478945.1 Trachelipus rathkii | reverse complement strand
GAGAGGAGAGAGAGAGAGAGAGAGAGAGAGAGAGAGAGAGAGAGAGAGAGAGAGAGAGAGAGAGAGAGAGAGAGAGAGGAGTTTCAATGTTATAGAATAAACTCTACTGAAAACAGAAATACGTCAGCTGCTGTTTACATACCCTAAAGTTTTTTTTTTTTTTAAATTTATTTTACTTTTTTAATTTTATTTTAAGCCTAAATTTTTTTACCGCTTTTCGATTAAGTTCTTCAACAAGAGGAAAGTTGACCCAATATTCTCACAACAACGAGGTAACCCTGCACCCTTCAACTAACTGTCTTACTATCCAGAAGGAATTTCCAGCAGTGCTTCAAACCAGAACGAATTAATATTTTAAAATAACTACATTTTTCTTTTGTTTCAAAGATACATAGTAATCTATTGCTTTCTTTTCTTCGCAAAAGGAAGAGTTAACCGTTCCTATCACAACAAAGGGGTAGAGCATCATAAAAAGGCAACATTACACGTGAATCAGCGACATATGCCCATGAGAGTTAATAACTGGTTACTTGATAGAGTCACACAGTACGCAAAATAAAAGATAACACAGATGTTAAAGTAAGAAATTATGTGAGAGTGCTCAGTGTTTAGGTCAGACGCGCGAAAGGATGAGTTAACCATTCCTGTAACCGCGGAGGGGTGAGCATCATTAAAAGGATACCTTATACATGCATTATCGACATTAGGACAATCTGATTCGTGCATATATATATATATATATATATATATATATTATATTATATATATATATATATATAAATATAGTATATATAATATATATATTATATATATATGATCATAAAGTATATATATACCAGTATATATACTATATATATATATATATTATATAACATATATATATATAATATATATATATATTAAATATATATATATATATACTATATATATAAAATATATATATAATATTATATATATATATATATTTAAATATAATATATATATATATTATAATAATATTATATATATATATAATATATACTATATATATAATAATATATATTATATATATATATATAAGTAAAATTGAACCTTTCGTGTTACTGACTTTCGATATTCGATAACAGCGATATGTATCGATATATCGCCGTTCTTGGACTATATCGAGTAATAATTCTTTATATATATTATATATATATTATATATATATATATTATATATATATATATATATATATATATATAAGATATTAATATATATATACTGTAATATATATATATAATATCTGTGTTTACCTAACAAAACTTATCATAACCTAGACTTAAAAGCCCCCAACTAGGCCCTAACCTAATGGAATGAAAGCCCCCAACTATATGACCCTAACCTAATGGATTATGAAAGGCCCCCAACTAAGCCCTAACCTAATGATTATGAAAGCCCGAACTAGGCCCTAAGTTAAAGCTAGATGTTTTTACATGGGTAGGCAAGATATATATATATATATATATATATATATATATATAATGTATATATATAGATTATATATATATACTATTATATATATAATATATATATATATATATATAATATATAATATTATATATATGTATAATGTACACGAGTGCTTAAAAACATTTTTAGTATTACACTAAAATTTAAATTTGTCTTGTAAAATCTAATTAAAATACTATAACAAGGCTGGTAAAGTCGAATCATCATTACAATTATGGAATAAATCATATAAAATTCAATATTGAAATTCAGAAGGAAAAATAATCTATAAATTTAACTTTCACAACGATAACATCCTCTCTAGACGGATAGTAAATAAACACTGTTATATGAATAAATAACAGTTGTTATATATATAGAATTATATCGATATATCTAAAACTCGATATTACGATATATATATATAATATATATATATATATATAATTATATATATATATATACTAATTATAATATATATTATATATTATATAATATATATTATATATATTATATATAATATATATATATATATATATATATATATAATATATATATATATATGAAATATGCTAAAGTTATGACTGAATGATCTCATTCCACGCTACTTGATTGGCATAATATGCGTCGTGAAGTGTGTGTGCTAATATAATTAAAAGAAAAGGCCAGATGGTCGGGTATATTGCAGAGCTATGCAGATAGACGAAGCTAGATATGGTGGCAAGAGGTAATATAACCGTGGGAGACTTCTTCAAGAGAATTTTCCCCAGAATAACAGATAGTGAAGCAGAAATTGAAAATAATAGAAATCATGGTAACAGGATTGATGGCCCTTGGTGTTTAGTCTAAAGAATGGTCTTCACTCTCGTTATTTACGAGCTGATCTTCGAGAAAGAAATACACTTCTGCCAATGATTAATCATTCGGGAATGTGAGCAATAATCTATTCAGACGAGTGGCCAGTGTATACCCCTTTAAATTCTCATCACTATGTTCACAGCACTGTAAATCATCAGCTGTATTACCTAGACACGAACTCAAGAACGAATTATCAATCAATTGAACTTTACCGAATTCTTCATTCTCAGATCTGGATAGAATATTCCGGGTGGGGTCGTCTAACCTTGTGAAATTTTGTGAAATTCATTTAAAAACTCAACTTCACAAATCTCCTCTTAAAACACACTATTGGTGTGTCAACTTTTACCTATCTTCGACGGTTCCTGACGTCTCTTGTTGAACTTGTTATAAACATCTTGGCCTTAACAATGAACGAAAAATTGTCTTGAAAAACGCTCACAGTCACAACGGTGCTAGGGCACGCCGCACAAAACTAGCGGAATTCTGTTGTGATGCTAGACTTTTTTTATGTACTCAGTTGCTCCAGCATCTACAAGGAGCCTTACATCACCCTTGTATGCAAGTACGCTCTCATATCGGGAGCGGCTCTGTTTCACCCGGCTATTGGATAGGGGCTCATGGAGTAACATAAATGGACGCCAATGAAGGAAGCCTTTATTAACGTTCCGTACTTTTCACTTCACTTGACCTTCTCTCTTTGCGCGCGCCGATATGTTGCCGGTGCTTCTAATCTTTTCTTATAAGTACCCGCGGGCACAGTGCTTCGAGGAATGTGAACCTCGCGTCGCACCACCTTTACGGACGCCCGCGATGTAGACACAAGGAGGTCGCTGTTGTCTGCGGCCCTGTGTCCGTTGTGTGGTCATAGTAACTCCAGCGCATATGCTACGCTGCGGGCTGCTTGTTATCATTCTGTACACCTTCCGTTCTCTGTGGAATTCGTCTCCATCTTCTGTGTTTACCGAACTGAATTTTAATCTCCCTCACTTCCAAGCTTATAGATTCCTTTGTGCTACTGCTGCGTCAATTGGCATTGAGTTGTTGAGATTCTGAGACGACCTGTAAACACCCCTCTTCCGAATAGCGGATCTGCCTCCCCCGTAAGTGGTAGGTGCAATATAAAAATTTATTATTATATATATATGTATAGGTATATATCTAATACTATATATTATATTTAACTATAAATTCTTAATATTATAATTAGTTATTTATATTATTATAATATTTAATATTGAACCATATTAGATCAGTATTCTATTATAAACTTTATATGTATATATATTTTACATATGTATAAGATAAAGATAAGATATGATATAATCTTTTATTAATAAATATAATCTATACATTTTATAGCTCTGCTATACATCATATTTTAATATATCTAAGATATCCAGATCCTAGACCCACGACAGTTCATTCACACAACCTGTAAAATCTTTGATGATTACTCGTAATGAAATTACGCAACACTCTCTGCATCACCCCGTTCACCTTATCGATTAACCTAAAAATCATATATCTTAAATAAATAATATTAAACTCATACACTGATCGCTAAGCACTGCTCAACTTATCAACACATATATTCACACTCCGATGAACTGTCCTCACTTACATAACCATAAATAAAACTACTAATATTAATTACTATCTAGCAGTCTTACTCTTCTATAAATCCCACTTAACCTTTTAACTACATACAATTACCAAATACTCTTCTCAAGACTCTCTTCAATCCCACAATACAAAAAACCTAAATTAATCTATCCAATCTACTCTACAACACGATAGACACCCTATCCAACTCATTCGTTATGCATTATCTCCACTCATTTACTAACACCATACTCCTGACCAATCATCTCAAACTCGTCAATTCTATTCAACACCCCCAGTTCCATATATAAAATTGAGAAGCAAGTAATAAACATACTAACATCAATTACCCACATCCATCACCTCCAGCTATAAATATTCATATACTCCTAATACTAAATTTATTTAATCAACACCATTTAATTCTTAGACAGACCGGTCAAATTTCTTCGTCATGAATACTATGTTTCCATATCAGAAGTAAAATAACCACCACATACAAACCTAATGTAATCGCTTAAACCCCTGCCATAAGCTTCAACCTATTAATCCTATCCAGACGCCTTTTGTGACCCTAAATCCATCAAAAAAACCATAAATACAACTTTCAATTTATTTTATAAATCTTCACTCTTCATGCATAAAACACATTTTGTTATTTTTATTAAAGTAAAGATTATATTTCAACCAACTAATTGCTAATCATTAACATTTTTACTTGCTGCTTTAGAGTTTTCATTTCAACTCTTTTTTATTCACTTTCTCCAATCACAACCTAAACGCCCCTAAAGATTGTCCATCCAGAAACACCTTTTTCTACTTCTAATTTTCTAACAGTAATAACTCAAATATACTCGTATTCCAATACAACTTACTTATGACTAATATATATCAACATAAATAATGTAATTAACAAAAGACACTATCCTTCATGGCAAATACTAATCAATCTCCTCAGCTCATCAACTCAAGACTTAAGTTAATCCCGTTACATACAATTCCACCAATGAATTTAATTTAGTACCACCACCTATCTCCTACTCAATTCATACAACTTTTCTCCACATACTTTCTCACTCATCGTTCCCTGTATCACGTCCTAAACTATATATCTCTAAACTATCTTATAATCAATCAGCTCAATTGATTCCACTTTGAATATTCACCAAATTCATAAACATAAACATCTTCGCACTCGACGGAAAACTTAGTTCCTCTCTTCCATACTCGCTACCTATTATAACCCTTTATTATACTCTTATCAACGGTATTAATTATCATAAACCCCTACCTTTTCAACGACTCCTGCCAAATAACTCCTAATTACACCCAATGCTCCAAACTCTCTTTTAATTTATCACACCACAACACCAAAACATCTAGTACATAGCAATATAGCAAGCCACTCTATCCTACATCTCTTATCCATTCCTTACCATAGCTAATCTCTAAATACCTCCTCCAGCTAATATAAGATATATAATTACATTACCCTACCCGCTCTAATATCTTCAAACCCCACATCCATCATACGTCCAAACGTGTGAGTGATTTAATATTCAGAAAGGGGCCAAGAGCGAGTTTTACCAATTATATTCATCATCTGCCAGTCATTCCAATACTATTAAGATTAAATAGCTTAACACCCAAACAATCCACTATCTCCTAACCTACATACTATTCATTTCTTAACAACCAAACCGCTTATGACACATTTCGTCACTGCCCAACTCATTTCAGATCCCATTACAAGCAAACTGCTCCCACACACCACTACCCAAAACAGCCACTGAATCAGCGACTAAGCATATATTTTTAGAGGCAACAGATTGACCTCTTTTCAAGTTAATATTATATATATATATAAATATAAATCTAAATTGTATTAGTATAATATTATAGTACTATTATTAATTATATAATATAAATATCTAACTTAATATATATATAATTTATATATATATAGTATATTATATATATAATATAATTATAATATAAATATATTAATATATACGGTTACTATATATAATATATATATTAATATATATATATTAATATATATATATAGTATGAAATAAATTATAATAAATTTGATAAATTTGAAGTCAATAGAAACTATTTTTTAATAAGTATAGGTAGGAAACAGGAAAAGTTTAACAAATGGAGAATGAATACTTATTACAAAGTTTCGTATGCACATTAATAGTATTCTACGAAAAAACCAGAATTACACTTAACCCTTAGTTTAATCTACATCCAACATAAATTATATATTCACATTTTATATTTATTACTAAGCTTTGTAGTGACTAATAAAATATCACCGACATGTAATATCCGATCTGATAATATGATACTCTAGTTATATATATTGCATGTCACCTAAATTTCAACTGTCAAAAGACTACGGTACCCTTAATTCCTCCAGTTATTACAATAAAAATGATAGAACCAATTTATAAAGCGACGTATATAGTTGATAAAAGAATGAAAATATATTCGTTGAATTAAGTATATAATTTGTAGCAAAAATTTGATCGACACAAGAAATAAATTGCTCAGTCTATACTCTAATTAGTAACCAGTAATATCTTTAACCCTATTGAAGTAATTTATTTAGTAAAGAGGAGCATACCTCTTTTATCGTAACCCTGTTACCTAATTCATATCTAAACATGTAAACTTCTTAACCCACCTAAAAAGATCCAAAGAATTACAATGAAGAGTCGTATCCTCACACCAAACTTGAAATTTAAAGAAGAATATAATTAAATTATCTAGGACACTTAGCTGGAGCCCTAATGTGAAAAAGAAATGGATCAAATAAAGCAATTACCACTGAGCGAAAGCCAATTTGATATACACGTAATAGGTATCGAATTAAAAAAATATAGAAAACACCCAGTTTTGGGAGAAAAACAGAATAACCTGGTATGAACCCTTACGATAATACACCTAAATAAATAATTAAGACACACATAATCTAGAAACACAACGTAAAGATAGAGTGTCATAATCGCCTTATATCGACAAGACTAGCCAATTTTGACAATCCCAGGAATTCAATCACAATTACGTATTATGGATTTGCTACAGGCTTATCAGTCGGCTACGTTAATTCTCTATAGAATAATGAGCATGAGGTGATTTGATCCGCTATAACATTCCCCGTCAATTAAATTATTACCTTATTTATTTAATTCTTTTGAAATATCATTCCAATATCCCACTTAAAAAGAATATAATATTTAATATATTAATATCTATTATATATATAATATATATTATATTAATATTTAAAGTAAATGATTTAATGTATAATATATTATATTTCATAACTAATGATATTATGCTATGAATAATCTTATGATATACTAATTTAAAAACTAAATAAATTTAATCAATTATTACCGTTTATTATATATTATAATTATTATAATATATACTCATCCTATACTACTCCTACACCTCCATCAATCTCTCCTTTTGTTCTGACACTACATATTGACTTCTATGATAAATATGACATTTATTAGTTCCACCATCTATACTCTTCATTATTTTAAATTTAATAATTATTTATATCTTACCAGTATATATTATATAGATTTATTATATGTATTATTTAATTTAATGATAAAAGAGCCTCTAATATTATGTAAATTTGAATTTTGCGATATAAGTAACTCCCTCGAACCCATAATCAATAGAGGGAACGTTCTTCTAGTAATTAGCTTTACCATAGTAAAGGAGATAACAAAGATTTGAACGGAGAATGAACCGCTTAACCCGAGAATCCATTTCTTACACTAAAACTCGAGCTAAACTTAAATTAGTTAAACTTTAAAATTCAAACTTCGAAGTTTTTGCAAATCAAAAACAATTCTCACTTCTAAATATGCTTAGTGTAGAGAATTTTTTTACAGAAAGTTGCATAAGATTCTAAAGTCAGTCCAAAATTATATTGAAAATAAAAAACTACAAATTGAAGAAATTTACTATCAGTTAATAGTTAGATCCAATAATTAATTCTCAGTAGCTATATTTAAACTTTTATTTGAAAAATAAGAAAAGTGTAAGTGTATGCATAAAATAAATATATAGTTATGTGTACATCTCGTTCAGTTAACATCCTATTAATTTTCAATATTTGTACCAAAACATGTCCTCTAGTAAACTTTTGTTCTTATTATTTCTGTATACATATCTAAGTATTATAATAGCTCTCTTTAACTCAAATTCAAACAACTAACAACAAGACGAAACCACGCATGACGTTTGTTCCGGTTTACTTATCGTAAACAAAATTAAAAGAAACATCCATCTCATTGATCCTTTACTGTACCTACCTAAAGTATCTTGCATCATTTTGTCCATTTTCTTCATTTCACTTATCTCCATATATAATCATCTTCTCTCATTTTTTTCTTTCGTCTTATCTCTCTAAGTCGACCTATCACATATCTCGATCATCTGCCTGCATCTGTCAATTATATAATTTCTTGGATAACTACAACCATAAGCACCTTTCTTCTTTAATAAATTTCATAATTCCAATCATCCTGAATGTAAATTTATAATATAATCTACTTTGTTCTTCATTACCTATTTTTAAATTTTTGTTTATTGCCCCTAATCGACTTCTTCGAAAATTCTCATTCCTACCTTAAAATAATCATCCAGCAGCGTACAAATTTACTTCCATTAACTCACTATTCTTTTTCCCAATTATAAGATGAATTGGATAACTAAATGAGCATACCTCCATAACCTTACTATCATTCATACGTTTTTTACCATATTATCTATACACAACTTTACGCTGCTTCTTTCAAATTCTTAAATTGCCGTCGTTATAAAACTTCCATATTGTTTGCCTTGCTTCTTAACTGGAATATATAAATATAAGATAGGTAATAATACGTTCTTTCTAATTTTTCTCCATGTAGATATCCGTTCTAATGTCCACGTTTACATTTCCAAACCAATAATTCCTCTTATATATCCATGATACAATATTTTAAGGTTTCAGCACACCAGAGTAGGTGCGTTAGAGTATTCTCCATACAATTATCTATCAGATGCATAACTACCTACTACCTTGCTTACAAACCGCTTTTCCTTTTCATTTTTTCTGGATTTAATTATGGTTATAACCTTTTGACTTCCACATTTACAGCTTTGTACACCTCATTTTCAACCCAGCTTTCCATACTCTTTTATATTTTGCTATCTAATACTCTTTTTCGCATTCAAAATTAGCTAAAAAATAAATACCTCTTCTCTCTACATAAAATATACGAGTATATGTTTTTTCCATTCTTTAAAAATCAATCCAAGTTTTTTTCCTGTATGAAAGTTTTCCACATTGTAACATTATCCAAGTTCTTGCTTAGCTTTCCTGCTCTTAACCTATTGTTTTCCTCAAACTTTCTTCTTGATCTCATTTTCTATATTTGCCTCAAACCCTCTACAACTCCCATACACTAGCTCATATCTCTCTATCGATCTTAACTCTTCTCATTTCAAGATGTCTTCTCCTTCAATGTTTCGTCTTTACTTCTAACTTCTTTCATTAATTAACCGTAAAAATTATAATCTCCTCATCCTCTCCTCTACATTCATCCTCTCCGATCTTGTTTTCTATTCTATCATCAAATCGAATAAAATATAATCCCTCAATCTCAATCTCCTTTATTCTTTCATCAGATTCTTCCAAACTCTCATCAGATTTACCACCTAGTTTTATACTATCATTTCTCATCTTCCTGATATTCTTCTATACATTCATAGGTAATTTCGTTTTAATATGTAAACCATTATTTTCCATCATAATCTAACGCATCCCCGTTCCAAAAGCTTACTTCACTAACACACCATGATATTACTGCCCATTTCCATATATTTTGCTTCTCTCTATTGCTTCATCAGATATTTATGTATAATAAATTTTGCTCTCTCCAATACAGCTTCTCATCCACCCTGACTGACTCTCTCACATTTTCAATCTGAATGCTCCCTTTATCAAAATGACTTTCCTACTCTCTCACACTGAAATCTCCTCTCT
>JABUQX010119962.1:0-12667 GCA_015478945.1 Trachelipus rathkii | reverse complement strand
TAATATACTATATTATATATAATATAATATAATATAGATATATATATACCTATATACTGTTATTAATATATATATATATATATCTATTAATATATATATAGTAATACTATATAATTATACGTATATATATATAGAAGCTACATGGCGCCACCTCGAAAAAAAAAAAAACTCGCTTAAGAAAAGAAAAATTTATATTGCAACATCTCCCGAGAAGTAAAAAGTTACGTTATTTTGTCCCCCGATCGAAGCAAGGGGGACCTTTAAAAGATTTCCTTTACGTCGATATATATTAAGAAGTGCATATTCGGGTATCACATATCATAATTGTATTTTTTCTATGTTCATTATTTTCCTAATTTTCATCACTAACTTATCCGTGAACCTTTTCGTTTTTTTCCTCAAAATACGATAGTGGCGTTCGTAAATACCGAGACGATCCTCGGAGGGGATCAATCGAGGCCGGGGTTCTCTACGGCGTCACTATAATATAATAACGTTTCTCGATTACCCATAAAAACGACCTAGAACGATCAACTGCAAATACTTTCAGGTGAACTATCGTTAGCCGTGAATAACTATTAGTATAAGATGACGTTTATTCTGGTACCGTTATATAAGTCGAAGGTATAACTTAAAATTTGTGGTAAAAAAGAATTTCAATTTCTTCAGATGTCGACATTTTTGGAGGATCGATTTTGATTTTAGACCTTTGCGGAAGTATAAACGGTTCCCCGATGGAAACGTCACTATTATGGAACTATTATTACGTACGACGGTTCTAAGTCAATATGGATCCTAAAACGCTAAAAGTCAGTAATTTTTGGCCCTTTTACGAAAACGTTCACCTAATTATGACGAGGAACGCGTTTCCGAGGGAAATGGTGTCGTGCAATATGCTTATTTTTAATTATATTTTTAATTATATGATTACCCCTAAAAAATTATTTATCGTAGAAAATGGGATTTTTAAGGGAGACTTAACTATAAAAAAATAATATAAATAAATATAGTATAGATCATTGGTTCTCAAACAAGAATTTAAGGAAAAATTAAGAACGAAGAAAAATATGAAATATCCAATTATGTGACATAACCTTCATTATATAGTTGATTCCTTATTAAAGACTTAATACCGAATCATTGTTTTTGGTCTTCTCTCCGGGGAAAAAACTTCGGCTTAAAGGGACACAAAACACAATCAGTCAAAATTTGATCTATCTTTATTTTCACATAACCCATCTCCCGAATCCGTGCTTACCTCGAATTGTAAAGAAGTAACGTTATCATTTTCGTTGCCCCGAGTTGAAACGGCGTAGGAGACCAAACTTTTAATACTTTTTTTTTTTGCTTAATTGTTTTAAATCCGAGCGTCCTTGCCCCAAAAAAACACAATCAAAGAGCCCCTATAGGGAAAATAGATCGGTCGTGTCGATTTTATAATTGATTTTTGTTAAGTTACCTTCTAAAGAATTGGTTTTGATAGACAAACTGAACTCTCTGGAGACTAATATTAAATCAAGATATTATATAGATATGACCAATATATAATATAGTATATATATAAATATATATAATATCTATATATTATTATTATATATATACTATATATACTCAATAAATATATAAATTATTATAATATAATAACATAAAATATTCGGAGTATAAAAAAATATACTATATTATATATAATATATAATATATATTAATAATATATATATATTATATATATATATATAATATAATATTATTATTATATGTATATATATATAATAATAATATATATATATATATATATATAATATAATATATAATATATATATATATATATATATATAAAGTACACTTGCCTGCGAAAAAAAAAACTCGCTTTAAGCAAACGAAAAATTTATTTTTGCAACTTCTCCCGAGAAGTAAAAAGTACCGTTATTTTGCCCCGATCGAAGCGTAAGTGGGACCTTTAAGATTTCTTTACGTCGATATTTATATAGAATTGATATTCAGGTATTCAAATATCATTAATTGTTTATTTTTTCTATGTTCTTAATTTTCCATAATTTTCATCATAACTTTATCCCCGTGAACTTTTGTTTTTTTCCTCAAAATACGATACGATAGTGCCGTTTCGTAATTACCGAGACGATCCTCGAAGGATCAATCGAAGGCCGGTTTTCCTCTACGCCGTCACTACTGTACGATGACGTTCACTATAATATAATTGACGTTTCTCATTACCATAAAACGACCTCGAACGATCAAACGGCAATATTTTCAGGGATGAACTATCGTTAATCGTATTAATTATTAATATAGTGACGTTTATTCTGTACCGTTGTTAAAATGAGAAAAAGTATAAGTTAAAATTTGAAAAAAAAAATTTCCAATTTTTTGCAGAAATATGCTTAAGTTGATATTGTTTTAGACCTTGAGTTATAAAACGTTTCGATGAAAACGTCACTATTGGAACTATTATTACGCTAACCGACGTTTCTAAGCGTAAAAGGATGTTCTAAACGCGTAGTCATTATTTTGGGCTTTTATCCGAAACAGTCACTATATGACGAACTTTTCCGAGGTAAAGGGCTCGTCCAATATTTTTAATTTTTTTTTAATTTAGTAACCCCTAAATTATGTATCGTAGAAAATGGAATTTAGGGAGACTAAACTATAAAAAAAAAAAATTAATATAAAAATATAAAGAGATCATGATAAATAATTAAGAATTTAGAAAAATTAAGAACGAAGAAAAAATAAATATCCAAATAGTGAATAACTTATATTTATAGCAATTCTTTAAAAGACTTAAGATTCCCGTAATTATATTTTCTTTAGCGTTTCTCTCCGGGAAAAAAACTCGCTTAAGGAACACAAAATGATTTGTCACCACTATCCCGAAAGTAGAGAGGAACGTTTATTCGTTGCCCGAAGTAACCGTAGGAGGTACCTTAATAATTTTTTTTACGTTAATTTTAAAAGTGTAGCAAAAAATCGCTCAAAGCCTTATAGAAATGGGTGGGTCGTGCGATTTTTATAATTAATTTTGTTTAGAGAGCTTCTAAAAAATTATTTTTCATTAAAAAAATGAATTTAAGGGAGACTAAAGTAAAAAAAAATAATAATCTTATATATATATATAAATCATATATATAATATATATATAATATATATATATATATATATATATACTGATATAATAATATATATATATATATATATATATATATATTATATATATATATATATATAGTAATATATGATATATATATATAATAATATAATATATATATATATATATATATTATATCTATAATATATAATATATATAACTAATATATATATGATCTTATATATATATATATATATAATACTATAGTTAATATATATAATATATAATATAATATCTATATATAAAAACTATATATATATAATATAATATATATATATAAAAGTACACATATATAAGGCACTCTCTAACATCGCTTAAGAAAGAAAAAAATTTATTTTGCAACATTCTCCCGAGAAGTACAAGAGTTACGTGTATTTTGTCCCCCGATCGAAGCGTAAGTGGGAACCTTTAAGATTTCGTTACGTAGATATTTATATAAAAGAATTGATATTCGGTTATTCACATATCATTAATTGTTTAATTTTTTCTGTTCTTAATTTTCCTAATTTTCATCATAACTTTATCCGTGAACTTTTTTTCGTTTTTTTTCTCCAAATACGATAGTGACGTCGTAATTACGAGACGATCCTCAGAGGGATCAATCGAGCCGGGTTTCCCTTTACGGGCGTGCACTATAAGTATAATGACGTTTCTCGATTACCAAAAAAACGACCTCCGAGACGATCAAAACTGCAATATTTCAGGACATGAACTATCGCTAAGGCGTATTAACTATTATTATATGACGTTTATTCGTACCGTTTTATTAAGTCGAAGTATAACTTAAAATTTGAAGAACAAAAAAAATTTTAATTTTTTCAGAGTCAACTTTTTGGAGAGGCGTATTTTTGATTAAGTCCTTTTGAGTTAAAACCCGGGTCCGAGAAAGCGTCACTATTGGAACTATTATTACGCTTAACGACGTTCTAAAAGCGTATAATATGGATATTCTAAACGCGTAAAGTATTATTTTGGCTTTACGAAACGTCATCTATATGACGCAGAACCGTCCGAGGTAGAATGGTGTGGTGCGGGCAATATTTTTTATTTTTTAATTTAGTTACCCTAATAATTTTTATCGTAGAAAATGGAATTTAAAGGGAGACTTAATATTTTTTTAAAAAAAAAATTAATATAAATAAATATAGTATAGATCATGATGAATAATTAAGAATTTAAGAAAAATTAAGTAACGAAGAAAAATAAATATCCAATATGAATTAACTTATTATTAGCAATTCTTTAAAGACTTAGATTCCCGTGAATTATAATTTTTTTTGGTGTTCTATTGGAAAAAAAAACTCGCTTAAGAACAACAAAATTATTTTGCACCATCTCCCGAAAAGTAGAGAGTAACGTTATTTCGTGCCCCGAATGAACCGTAGGAGGGTACCTTTAATATTTTTTTACGTTAATTTTAAAGTTTAGCAAAAAATCCGCCGTCCAAAGCCTATAGGAATATGGGGGTCTGCGTAATTGTTATAATTAATTGGTGTTTAGTTATCGTCTAAAAATTGATTTTCATAGAAACTGAATTCGTAAGAGACTAAATTAAAACCAAATATACATTAATATTATATATACGTATAGTATATATATATAATATATATATATAGTATAGTATATATATATATATATTATATATATATAATATATATATATATATATAATATATATATATATACTCACAACTATGTGGTAGTTATTCTCGCTGAGCAATTCGTCTGACCCGACAATCTATGATCAAATCAATGGAGCTAGCCTGAATCTACTGCGAATACCTACAACGAGCCTATTATGAGTCTCCTCCGATGTACCCCACACCACAGACTACCTACATGCGAATTCCATTAAAACACCTTTCGCATTCTTCCAAAACCTAACGATCATACCTCTACAACCCTCAATCTAAATAGCTGTGTATTGTCGCGCAGTCACTCTGTACTCCAATTGCCATATAGACTCCATCTCGTCTGCTCCTAAGCATGTTACCTGTATGTCTATCGCTCAACACTGTACACATAGTATACTATATATTAATATATTATACTATGACATTATATACTACTATATTATATATATATATATAAGAATGATATTCTTGAAGTATTCACATATCATTAATTGTTTATTTTTCTATGTTCTTAAAGTTTCTAATTTCATCTCATAACTTTATCCTCGTGACCTTTTGTTTTTTTCCCAAAAACGATAGTTACGTTTCGTAAAATTAACCGAGACGATCCTCGGAGACAACTTGTAGTCGCTGGGTTCCTCTACGCGTTCACACTTCTACGGACAGTCACATATAATATGAATACGTTCTGCGATTACCATTAAACGACCTCGACACACGCCAAATTTTCAGGATATTTACTAACTATCGTTAAGCGTATTAATAATTATTATAGTGACGTTTATTCTGTACCGCTTATATAGTTAACGAAGTATAAGTTAAATTGAAAAAAAATATATAGTTCAAATTTTTTCAAGGTCGACGTTCTTTCGAGGCGATTTTTGATAGACCTTCTTTAGTATAAAACGGTTCGAATGGAGCGCCTTTAATTAATTGGTTCAATAGTGACGTTTCATCGGACTCGAAAGGTCTAATTCAAAATCGCTCTCCAAAAAGTCAACCTCGGGAAAAGTTTGACTGATATTTTTCTTTTTAAATTTTGACTTAGACCTTCGACTTATAAACAGTACAGAATAAAATGTTAAAATAATAAAGTTTAAAACTTTAAGACAGTCTCCCTTAAATTCAGTTTCCTATGAAAATAATATTTAGAGGTAACTAAACAAAAAATATAAATTAAATATACAGCACGACGCACCATTTTCCTTCTAGGCTGTTAATCATTTCTCCTGAAGCAGTTTTTCAACTTTAAAACTTTAAGAAAAAATTTAAGAAATTTAAGAAAAAAAAATATCCAATATGTGAATAACAGATTTTTACCAATTCTTTACAGATTAGATTTCGTAATTTTTTTGGGGGGTTTCTCTCGGGAAATTTTTACTTCAAGATAAAAAAAAACAATATATATATATGTCAAGTACCTGAATAATGCTAATCTATTTATACTAAAGTATGACTAAAGCTCAAAAACATCTTAAAGGTCCCCCCACTTTACCACTCGATTGCCGCGCGCAAAAATAACGTAAGTTACTTCTCGGGATATATGCCAAAATAAATTTTCGTTCCTTAAGCCAGTTTTTTTTCGAAGGCACAAGTGTACTATATATATTATTACTTTTTATTAAAATTTATCTCCTTAAATTCCAGTTTTCTTTACGAAATAATATTATTTAGAGTAACTAAATTGAACCTTTTAATTATTTCTAAGTATGATAGATTTTGATTTCACAACTATCGACTTCTCGGCTTCGGCTAAGTTAACTCATTCTCATTCGGTCGATTTCACTCTTTTTAATGAAGATGGATCCGATTGTCACTTTTTTAGAGTGTCAGTCACGCAATATGTGCCAATTGCCAGTGTTATAATTCAATGGATATACCTCGCTTTATGACCATCAGCCCTGTACTTCACGTACCGGGAAAAGATCATTTTCTTTTAAAAATTGGTCAAATTATGTAACTTTTTTGTTGTATAAAAAACACAATCATAGATCCGGAAAACAGGAACCAATGGCAACTTAATCTTGAGTGCACTAGAAGAAATCCAAAATTCTATCGCATTGTTCGGAATAACCAAAACGAGGATACGCATAATAGTAAGCAACGTATAGTATTCACCCACAGAAGCTTAACACTGTGTGATTCAACCTGTAGGTCTCTACAGTTTAAAATAACCATGCGGCAAACCACGTGGCAACGTTCAACCCAGGAATAATTGAGATCATCGTAAAACTAAAATCATTCGTTATGGGTCCTTAGTGGTACCTCCTCATAAGTTGAAGGGGCACGGGGTGCTTCCTGGGACACCAGTTTTCAAATTTCCGGAAAAAAAACTCCCCTAAGTGTTCCCCCTTTCGGCACCGTTTAAGCTGAGCAACAAAAATACCGTATCCCAATTTATTAAGGCTTTTCGCGCCAATGAGAATTCGTAAATTGATCGGTTCCCTTAGAGGACATTTCTCACCAGAAAAAAAACAACCAGAGATTATCTGCGCCCGTAAACTAAGCATGCCTCCTAATACCAGTTAGGTCATAACTAATTGATAATTGATAGATGCATTTACGTACGACCATTATTTTTTTTTACTACGAAATTTTAAACTTCACAAAAGTAACTCCCTTTAGTGCGATTAACACTATATTCAAACCTGAGATCTAAGGCTGCCACATATTACTTGTTCTCCTTTACTTACAAGAATTAGATACGGAAATTTCCAGAAGTGTAATACGTAAGCGATATTTGCACTAAATAATATTATTATTTGGTTTTTGTTAAAACTACTTTAGCTGTCTAATCAACAATAAAAATTAGATTAATTACTTTGATTTAATTCGTCACTGTAAGCGCTCTTTGATGTACAATTAACTTGTCTTTCGCTTTCTGTCTTAAAATACTTTATTGCTTATAATTAGTTATAAAACAAAATTATTTTATTTAATTTGTCAACTAAGTGCCCATAAACATTAAATATACTTTGCAGATATTGTTTTTTTTTCTAATAATGTTTTTGACTTACTAATCAAAAAAAATTCAGAGGCCATTTAAAATGTTATTTTGAATATAATATGTCAGCTAAGCAAAATCGAATTACAATAGAACAATGGATGTATTTTTAAATAATTAAATTCGGAATATTTTTTGTTTCGAAATTACTTTTTGCTAATAATCTAACAACACTCTCAAGCGACGTGGACCACTTTTCTCGGCCATATAAACCAGAGAGAGCTTTTCGCCGTGCCTTAGGTGTCATAGTTAATTTGAAACGCACCACGATCACTTCTTAGTGCGACAGATACAATCACGAGGAAATTATCAAACGGAAAAATCGAAAATCTCTTCGACAAGCTCGCCGAATGAACTGATCCAAACCTCTCTAAGTATTAATCAGTAAAGGTGTTCCTTCGACAAAACGACTGCCAAAATAATCATTGAAGAAATAGCTTAGCTTTAGTTTCACCAGGCCTTTTGCCCACAAACGGAAGCAAAAGTTTTTTTGAAAATTCTAACGAGCTCTTGTCACTCTACGTTGCTTTTTTTTTCTTAAATAATGTATACCCACTATTATTTTTCTCATTGCTAATAAAAAATTGTTTAACCAAATTATTTTTTATCTTATTTCGATTTCTCTTTTATCTAAAAGAAGCTAATGCCTGCCCACAGTCTTCAGTGCTCTAATTTTGAGAGTTACTCCAGTGACAGTTGCAATCAATAAAATGTGTGGTTAATAATCAAACCCACGAAACCGTGACCGTGGAATATACATTCCTTGGGGACAAAAATAATGTAAATTAGAAAAATATAGGAGACATAAATTACAAAACTAACTCTTAACGTTGACAAAAAAATTTCATAGCTTCCTGCCTGTTCGGAGCACGATAATCAACGTTACTTTCGACTTCTCGGGAAATGGGACCAAATAATTTGTCGTTCCCTAAGCGAGTTTTCTCGAGAAACCGAAAAAACAAGTACGGTCTTCTAGACAGTCGTAATGGCCAGTAGGCCGAGTAAGGTGGAGGTCGTGTTGGTCCGACGACTACGGCCTCCTCGACCAAATCACTGTATGCGAGCGACTAGACACAAATCCACTCATGACTGCTCCAGTCTCTGATATCCTTAGTATATCCAGATATAGACCACTAATACTGTCCGTCTTCGGATATCCGTTACAGCTGTCGATATCCACGCCGCTCAATAACATTGTCCTCCGCTGCGAGTGTGTCGGGCCTGAATGTTCTAAAGACACGTCTGAAACTTTAACGTAAAAAAATCTGCAAGTGTTCCTCCCCCTTACGCTCCGATCAGTGAGCACCAGAATATACCGTTACTTTCGACTCTACGAGAGTTGTCGTGATGCACAAAGGACTAAACTGTTTTACCGCGTAATCCCCTATCAAAACGCGAAATTCGACCGCATCAGACAGCTCGCCGAATTTGCAAATCACCAACACCACACATTCTTAACCACGTAAACGGTGATTTCCAGCGCGCATTTCGAGAAAAACTGCCCCAAAAAACTATTGAAAAAAACGCTAGCGACATTTATCATCTCATCTCAGTTCCACAAACGAAGCAAGGTTTTTGAAAAGTCGACGTAGCTCTGTCGACTCTACGTATTCCTTGAGAGAGAGAGAGCGAGTGACACCTATTACTTATGCTCGTCCCCTCCCTAATAAAGAATTTGTTGTAAAATTTTTTTATTTTTCATTCCTCTTTATTAAAAAGAAGGCATATTAATGCGCCCGCCACACTGCTCTCCGTGTCCTAATTTTATACTCGTATGATCATATAGAATTTGAGAATATCTACATCTACCTACACAACTTAGCGTGCGCACACATTACTCACAGAGCTCCGCGTGCGGACGAGAGGTCGCATAACGACACCAGCTTAACATACTTCCACTCTGCTACACACAATCCACGCCCTTCTCATACACATCGCCTCACTACAACGTCACGCTGCTACGCGCCATCACGCACATATACTCTTCATCGAGCGTCTCCACACGTATCCTCTCTCTCATACGCGCCCGCACAGGAACATATACACAAGTATGCCGCTTCCAAACTATATCTACCTGCTCTAAACATGAAGCGCAGCATGGATAGAATAATCTTATACTCTTACTACGCTTCATGCGCCTTGCATGATAACAGTCGTTAAGTATATATGCTGTCGACCCGAACTTCATACTAAGCTCATGTTCTACAAGCAGCAACCCTGCAACGTACGACCGAACTCCGAAGTCGAACCTACGCATACGTATCTCTAGATCACACGAGATCGTGAATATAACAGCTCTGACTCCATGATCCCTGTGATCGATACCCGAGTCTCCCATCACTGTCACACCTCAAGATCCGAACAACTGCAGGGTCGGCGCTGTTTCACGGATCCGTCGATCGACCACGAAAAATTTTTTTCGTGAAAGCGGCTTCGTGACTATACTCGATAAAGATACAAAAAAGTATCTCGGAAGTGCCGTACTAACATCCCAGCTCCGATATACCTCTACTCTCGTGAGGGGTCTTCAGGTGTCGGGCCTTCTAGAAGAACACGTTTGAAATTTAACCGGTACAAAAAAATCTCAAGTGTTCCTTCCCTTACCGCTCCGAATCAATACAGACAGGACACCATAATAACGTACTTTCGAAGCTTCTCGAAGAGTTTGGCAAGATAACACGATATTTCCCGATCCCTAGCGCGATTCTTCTCGAGTAGGAAGCGCAAAAAAAATTACAAAATTCTTGGACTCTTATGCATCCCTTATTTATAGCGATGTGGTAAAGAGTAATAGATCGAAACTGCGGTCGCCTATCGTCGCATATCCCGTCGAGCAGTTTCGAACTGTTACAAAATATCAAGAAAACTAAAAGCAGCTTGCTATAGTGCTTGAACCCCTCGTTACTTTCTCAGGGTGCTCGGCTCTAATAAGACACGTTTTTAAATGTATTAACTTGAAAAAAATCTCAAGATTTTCCCCGAAGCTCCGATCGGGCACAAAAGTAGCGTATCTATTCGACGTTCTCTGGGAGGTTGCGGCAAAATAATTTTTCGTTCCTCTAAGCGAGTTTTTGTCAGAAATACCAATAAAAATACTAATAGAATCTTTGGACTTCGCCGAGTTGCCGAGTAAAGTTAAGCGTATGGTAACGAAGTAATAGATCCAAATTGCGTCACCTAGCGTGATTCGTCGATCAGCTTTTGAAGATGCTTCGGATTTCGAGAAAATACTTTTTGTATTTTAAAATTATCGTAAATTCATGAATATCTTAAAATTGTAAAGGCATAAAAAATCGAAAATATTTTTATTGTTTTATAGATATTTATTACATTAACTATAAAGAAAGCAAATATAAATGAATGTTTTACGGGTGATCAATCAAAAATTATTGGTTTGAATAAAAAATGATAAAATGAATATAAATATAAAAATTGCTTACATTCATTACTTTTTCAACGATAAGAATTTTTTATTTTTCTTAAATAAAACAATTTTTACGATAATATTGTTAATTATAATCTTTTTTTTTAACAATACACCATTATAAATATATTTCGCCTTCGCTATTTCTTTCTTTCAAAATAGTTTTTATTTATCTAGAAATCGATGACGATATAATAAAAATAGCGCTACACACCATTTATATATAAAAAATATAACAATATACAAGCATAAATTTATTCCTTTTGATATAAAGAAATCCAAAATCTATCATACTCGGAATAACCAAAGAGATGGAAATAGCACAACGTAGTAAGCACCACAGTAATTTATTATTTCAACCTGCTAGGTCCTACAGTTTTGAATAAATAAACATGGCGGCAAAACGTGGCAATAACCCAGGAATAATTTGAGATATCGTAAAACTAAAATCAGTCGTAGGGTCCGTAGGTACTCCTCATTCGTTTAACGGAGTATGTTGTGGAACCTACTACGTTCTACTATTTGTAACCTTTTAATTATTCTAAGTATGGGACAAAAAACCGTTCCCTTTATTATGGCTTTTTGCCAAAAATTTAAATTGATTGTTCCCTTTAGAAATTTTTTCCACCAGAAATAAAAAAAAATAACGGAATTTAGGCCGTAAACTAGCATGCCTCCTTAGAGTAGGTCATAACTAATTGATAGATTGAAATTGCATTTACGTATGACCATTATTTTTTTTTCTACGAATTTTTAAAATTCACAAGGTAACGTTCCCTTTAGTGCGATAACCCAGGAATAATTTGAGATATCGTAAAACTAAAATCAGTCGTAGGGTCCTTAGGTACTCCTCATTAGTTTAAGGGGGTACGGAGGGTTCCTGGGACAAGTTTCAAAATTTCCGGAAAAAACCCTAAGTGTTCCCCCTTTGCGTAAGGTGATGGAACAAAAAACCGTTCCCTTTATTATGAATTTAAATTGATTGTTCACTTTAGAAATTTTTTCCACCAGAAATAAAAATAAATAACGGAATTTAGGCCGTAAACTAGCATGCCTCCTTACAGTAGGTCATAACTAATTGATGGATTGAAATTGCATTTACGTATGACCATTATTTTTTTTCTACGAATTTTTAAAATTCACAAGGTAACGTTCCTTTAGTGCGAATTTATTATGCGTTTTGGCACAAATCTTCTTGTTCCCTTTACTTACAAAGAATTTAGATCGGAAATTTCCAGAAGTGTAAGATGCCATAATATTGGCCGGCTTATATTTTCAAACTTGTATGACCTAACAGGTTGAAATTAAAGTATGTTGTAGATCTTACTACGTTGTATCATTTGTAACCTTGATATTCTGGCATGGCGGCACGAAAACGCGAAAGCGTTTCAATGATAAATGCGAAACGGTTAAACACCTGTCCAATTGAACGAAGTGCTACTG
>JABUQX010119961.1:0-2500 GCA_015478945.1 Trachelipus rathkii | reverse complement strand
AGTTAGAGTCAAAAATTTAGGCCACTCATTCTTACTTTTATTATCGAAGTATGTTCTCACAGTACGCTACTATCCCTGGAACGTACCATTTCGACAAGGCTGGGCCTATCGCATCAACTGATTACTATAGTAGAGGAGGCAGCATCGAGACGGACGCAACGGGCATTATCAGGATTTTGGTGAGGCGAGGATGGCATGAGAGAGCACGAGAGGGAGTAGAGTAGAGAGACGGGAGGAGGAGAGAGGAAGCTAGAGAAGCGCACGCATGAAGGAAGCGAATACTTTGGTGAGTGTGGGTCTTCCTCCGAAAGACGAAAGCTCGCTTGACATGGAGGTGATATCTTGCCACGCCTCCGTAATTGGCCGACACTAAATCACTCATCAGTCCACGATATGCACCGGACCCTCCCTCCCATTTGCATATTTTGCCAGTTGCAACACCCCCTCAATCTGTTCGCCGATACTCTTCATAGATTATTTCCCATCTGACGCTATTTCGCCTGTCGTTTTTTCGCTACTTTACGGTCCATTACTACCTTTTGAAAGTTATCCGATATCTTTTGTCGCTGAATCTTTCCACTTTAGCTGTAACTCTATTTTCTTGTAATCTCAGAGTGGATATTGTTATAAACATTTGATTTTGTTATGTAATCTTTAGACTGGACTATTTTATAATACAAGGGTATAATTGTATGTGTAGTTGTTATTTATGTTTTTGACTGACTGAATATTTCATTTCCGCCATCTCCAAGATCTCACTTTGACAGCTTTGAAAAATTATATGATATGGCCCTCCCAATGGTGTTGATTTTTTAAGCCCAGTGTGGCCGTTTCTCTGTGAGCTGTGGTGGTCCTGTACATTGACTAATATATAGGGGTAGGTAGTAATTATATATATATATATATTATATTTATTAGGTAGTTAAGGTATAATAATAAATCACGATGTATGTGGGAGAGCCGCGTTTTATATATTATTGATAATATATATAATATATAGTATATATATATTATCATATTATAATATTATTATATATATATATATATAGCTATATATATATATTTATCCTGTATAGTATTTATTATATATATTATATTATATTATATATATACTATATAGTATGTTTAGGTTAGGTTATATTATATATTTTTTTTTATATTTATTTTATTTATATATGATTTATAATAGTCTTCAATATAATGTAGTTAGCATATATTTATATCTTATAGGTATTTTGGTGATAGTTATGGGTATAGTTGGTTAGGTAATAGTATTGGTTTTTTGTTGGTTTTTTTGGAGTTTGTGTTTGGTTTTTTTTTGCTTTTGTTGGATTGGTATTTTTTTTTTTTGTCTGTTGTTTTGTTGGGTGTTGGTTGGTGTTTTTTTTAAAAAAGAATTTGTGTTGGTGGGGTTTTGTGTGTGGGTGTGGGGGGGGGGGGGGGGTTTGTGTTTTTTTAATTTTGGTTTGTTTTGCTCTCATTTTGCTTGTGTGGGCGTGTGTTGGGTTGTTTTTTTTGTTTTTTTTTGGGTGTGGTTTTGGTTTTTGTTTTGTTTTTTTTGGGTTTTTGGGTGTGTTGTGGTTTTTTTTTGTTTGTGTTGTTTGGTTGGGTGGGTTTTTGTGGGGGGTGTTTAGGGGTATAGTGAGTATATATGGGATAGAGTATATATATATGAGAGTGGATTATTTTTTATATATACTATATACTATTATATTAGGGTGCATATCGTAGGATGAAAACTATGAGGTTTAAATTGAACAGTTTTGTAAGGACGAGCCACGGGTCATAAAATGGTAATCAGAGTTTCATTCTGGAAGGTGAAGCGCGAAAGTTAAGTATTGTGTAGTATATATAAGGGGAATCTGCTTAGAATAATTGCAATATGGGATGGTGCTTTTTTTGCTAACGGTAATGAAATGGTATGTGAGGGTTGAGTGTGGGAAAGAACACTTTCCGAAATATCTGCAACAATACTTATTCTTTAGTAATGATGAGTGTGTTAGTGAATGTATGTGGTTTTGGATGGGTGCATTAGATAGATATGGTTTTGGTGGATGCAGGTTATTTAGTAAGGAGAGGTAATAGTGGTAGTTGTGAGGTAAAGTTGAAGAATGGGATAAATCTCAGGTATATGATGAAATTAACTAGTGATATGATCATAGAGCGAGTGCGAGATGGTGATTTGATTTTGGATTTGGTAAGGTTGTGTACTTAATAAGCGTTTATTGGTAGTGGTATAGTGTGGTTGATAGGATTGGGAGTGAGTAGCGTAAATAGTACCCTTATATATACGAGTGGTCGGAGGGAGAAAAGGGGTAACTGGTAGTAATATTTATATGGTGTGGGAATAAGTTTGATTGAGTGTTGTAGGTGGTGATAGGGGGTATCATGCTGTTATTGTTTGTGTCGATAAGTGGACGTGCGTCGAGGGTTGACTGGAGGGTGGGATTGGATTGGTGAAGAACATAGGTGCGTTGTAGGGTTGGTAGAGGATGTGTGG
>JABUQX010119960.1:0-16456 GCA_015478945.1 Trachelipus rathkii | reverse complement strand
AAAAAATAATAATATACTATATAAATTAAAAATTAATAAATTATTATAAATAATATATAATTAAAAAATTATATAATAATTAATAATAATATAATAAATATAATAATATTAATAAATTAATTTTCGAGTAATATGTAATATATTACAATGACCAAAGAAAAAAATAAATAAGTATTAATAAATTCAATATAATAATTCATATATAATTAAAATTAATATACATATGACCTAAGAAAAAAATAAATATTAAATAATATAAATTAAAATATATAAATAATAATAATCATAATAATAATTAAATATAAAAATAATTCTTTATGAGAGTAAGAAATACGTGCGCATATATATAATTATATATTGCAAAAAAAATGTATATCATAAATCACATTAAATAATAATTGAAATATAGAGTCCTCACACCCATATAAATTAAGAAAAAAATAAATAAGTGTTACATCTATCTATCTACTTTTCATTACTATTAAAAACTATTCAACTTGATTTTATCAGTCCAAATCCCTTGAGTAGATAATTAAGTGTACTTTGTAAAGTAGCATCAAGACTGAGAGAATATACTGAAGAGTCAGTATTTGAGGACGGTATATATGTGACAGGTTGATAAAGAGACTCTTCTTCTTCAGTGTCATAATATTATCTTTATGATGAGATAGAGAATAATAAAATCTAACTTGCAATCACAATGCCAAATTAATAAATAATTAAATCATATATATCATGATCAAATAACGAGACTATAGCCAAGGAGTGATCGAACTTTGGGAAATTCATGTAAAATCATTGATTCATGTCTCCAGTACATCATTAATTATTATCACATCAGTTATTATATTATATTAATAATATAATATATATAAATAATCTTTAATAATAATAATTAAAATAATAAACAAATCATGCAATCTAAATATTGTGTTGACAAAAATACTTTATTCAAATTTATAACAGCAACTTTCTATAATTTTCATAATCATAATTAATTTTTTAAAAATTATATATAATATATCACTATTATTATAATAATCTTTTTTTAATTTATATTACATATTTTTAATAATTATTATATATATTATATATATAATTATATTGGAGTAAACGGGGAATAAGGTATTTAATTGAGAGTATAAATAAATCATGCCAATATATTATATCAATTTCTTAATAAATAACTCTAAGTACACTTAATCTTATATAAATACACTAATAAAACTTAATTAATAATATTTTCAGAAACGATTATTTTTATTCTAATTTTTTTTCTACCTCGAAATTTGTACCGGTATTATTTTATTTATTTATTATTTTTATAATTATCAATCAATTATTTATAGTATTTTTATATTTATTGTGTTTATTAAGACACTGATGCTATTTTTCTTTTCAAATGTAAATTTATGATTTTTAAAAACTATTGCAAAAAAAGTATTGCATAATGTATTTATATAGAGATATAAAGGCAAATATTTTAATTATTCACACCCAACATTAAAAGTATATATATATATGATTATAAAAAAAATAAAAATATATATCTACATTATATGAATAAATATATTAATATATATATATCATATGTAATTAATATATATATAATATAACATATATTATATTATAATTAATTATTAATATAACATTATAAAATGAAAAAATCTTTAAAAAATTTTTTTTAATAATAAATATATACTATATATATATAATATAATATTAATATACTAATATATATATATATATATATTAATATATGAAATTAAGAAAGTCAGCTTAGATAAATTTAATAATATATTTAATATAATATTAATATATATATATAAAATTATTAATAATATTAAGTAATATAAATACTATATATAATATAAAATATTTGCATTTAATAATCTATGAATTTATCTTATATAATTTATATTAAATCTAGTAATTAGTATTATTTACTAATGTGATAATTTTATTTTATTAAAATACTAACGACTTATTAAATTATGTATTATTAAATGCTGTCAATAATAAATAATATATATTATTCCCGACAGAATAATGTTTTGAAGATAATTATTATATATTAAAATTATAATGAGAGAAATATAACACAATATATGTGAAATTTACTCAATAAGGAATATAAGAACGTTATTTACCTTCAGTCCTGTCCTCTCTAAATCTCTGTTAGTTACCCTGGTTCCTCCTGACATGAGCCTATTGGTATCCGTCTTTCATCTTAATTACTCATTACTCTGGTCTGTATTTACTGTTATATTGTAATCTATTCGTGTCAGTTGATCCCTCAAGTAAAAAAACAACGTGAAAAATTTTAATATAACAGGCTATTATTGTAAATTAATACTCACTTTATTGCTCTTATTATAGAAATAATCTATACGTGTTGCATTATATGGCCTAATTTAAACATTTATGTGAAGGTAAATATTTAATTATTGTTTTGTTTATCCGAGTGAGGAGATAAATTATTTTCAATGATTGAGAAGAGGAAAACAAATTTTCACATCATATTTATGGGAGAGTTACATCATATTATATATATTGCACATAATTTCACATTCTATATATTATACTTATAACAAACCATCTTACCACTGCTCAGTGAAATACATTTTTCATTTATTTTATTTTATCTTTATCTTATTATTATTCTATTCTTTCAAGTTAAATTTATCTTACTTTATCTTATTTATTTATTATACTTACTTACGATATTTATATATTGTCTCTAAAACATTTAACTCACGAATTTTTTAATATAATCTCCATTATAATTACTCTTACAGTATATATATATATATACTATAGGGATGGCCAAAAATTCAATACCTTTCACTTAAATTATAACTTTAATTTATATAACTTATATACACTTATACTACTATATAATATTCATCTCTCTATTATACACTTCTACTATAAAAACTATATATTACATTCATATCACTATATATATATTTATATATATTATTTTCTCACCCTAGGGATCCTTTGATACCTCACCAGTAGATTATAGTATATATTAAATTAACTTATATATTATATATAATATATATTATATATATATCACTATACTTTTGGGGTCACTAGCATCAATCCTCTTTAATAATTCATTTCCTATCAACCAATGTATATCCCCTTTCACAACATCTGCTCTCAAATAAACTTTTCTATTCCCTATCCAAGTATATCTAATCTCTATATTGCCTGTCAAGAAGTGTTCCCAAACATATATGTCACATTTGCCTTATTTAATCATTTCATGGTTTATCTTTACAGTTTTCGTGTTGTGTTGGTCTCCTTATTTCGTATTCAACATGCTCCACGTATATCATTTCATACCTGAAAATAATACCACCATTGCACTCTCCACATTCATACAGTCTCTCGCTCCTCTCAACTCTGCAGCGAATCCACTCATATATTGCCTTTTCTCAACCCATCTCTGCAGAAACTTAAGGTTAGTTCTAGTTCCTTTATATGTTTTAACTATTTACTACTAGTCCTCTATCTGACACTCTGTCTTATCCTTCACCTCTTTCTAGCCGCTGCTGCTCTCCTTGTTATATTATTATTTATTTATTCATCTCTATGGACTCTTATGTGGTACTAGTGTCTGGAGTCGGCTCATGTTATGCCGGTCACCGGGTTCTAGTTGCAGTGCTCCTCTCACTCCTGGCACTTACAGCTGCTGAGTATATTAAACTTCTTACCTGTGATAATATTCCCTGTTCCTGCGTTGTCTTCTGCTGTAGTATGTAGTGTACCCGTTAGTGTGCTTGCTCGTTCTGTTTGTCGTAGGTTATAGTTTGTACATTTTTGAATTTCTTATTGTTTTGTGGATTGTGTTACTTCATTAGTGAGTTATATTGGCGTTTAGTCATCATTAGTTATAGATTGTAATTGATTATATTGCCTGTTCAGATTGTTGGTGATGTATGTCATTACATTTATTTTATTGCTTTGCTGTTTGATTTGTAGTATATGCTTACGTTACGTTTACTTCTTATTTTGGCCGTGCCATCTTCTTAAGAGTAGGTGTTTGAATGGAATGTAAAGATGTACTTATAGTATTGTATATATTATATTTCAGAATTACAGTTATATAATATTACTATTATGTACTTATGTGGGGCGCCGTATAGTGACGGGCCCCTGCCAGACTGCGTATATTGCGCTGAAGTTGTATGCCGCTTTCTCACGTAGATGTGTAGGTATGTTTTGTTATATGTGTATGCATGATTGTAGTCTCACTACATAACATATGTGACATAATAATACATTGCTCCTGTCATTCTTGTACAAATTCTCTTTCTTAATGAATAATATTTTTTCATATCTCTCTGATATTCTTTCATAATATTTACTTCTATTTCTTAAATTATTATATATTCATCATTATTCCTTATATTTCTTTAGAACTTCTCCATTCATTATCTATATCTTATGCAATGAGATAACTTATTATTTATATTATTTAATTATCTACAAACCGCCGAAACAGTTAGTTATAAGAGGAGTACTCTTTTGTACAATATGTCAAGAAGAGGTTGAGAGGATGTAGTGGCACGCAAGATTGGGGAGTACGAGAAGAGTAAGAGTAGTAGTAAGTTCAGTTATACGAGAGAGGAGAGAGTAGAGGAAGATAGATAGATAGATAGATATTGAGAGAAGCCATCCCCAAACACTTCATGGGTTCATGGAAGGTAAGATAGAAAATAAAAGATATATAAATATTTATTGAGGAGAGCACATGATAATATTAAAATTAGTAATAATATATACTGTAATACCATAAAGCTCAAAATTAAAACTCACCAGAAAGTATGCTATTTAATAATAATGACTAAAAATATACTTTATTATCTAATGTTGGGGTCTATTTATAATTAATTAATTATTCATTTTTTATTACTTATATAATTAATATATTATAATTATTTTATTATTAATTATTATTATTATTAATTCATAATCATTTTTATAAATTTAATATATTAATTACTAATTATTATTATTATTATATTAGAATAAATTAATTATAATTAAAGTAACATAAAAATATCCAATTTGCACAAATGTATCATTAATTTATTATTTTTTATATTTAATTATTATTATATATTAATTAATTAATATATATTATTATTATTATATAAATTATATTATATATTATTTAATTAATATTATTAGTATTATTAATTATTATATAATATTATAAAATATAGGAATACGTATATTAATATTATTATATTAGTATTATTATAATAATTAATAATATATTAATTATTATTAAAATTAATATATTAGATTAGTTTAAATTATTTTATATATTTATATTCTTTATTAATATAAATTATTTATAATATATCTATAATATAATTAATATTATATTAAATTAATATATAATTTATAATTATACTTTATTATTATATATAATTTAATTATTATGTAAATAAATTTAATTCTCCTTTAGATATATATACTATATTAATAATAAATTAATGAAACGTATCACCTAGAGTTATTGAATATATATATATTAGAAGCATATTTTGTTCACTTATCAATATATATTTTTCTCTCACTTTTTTATTGTATTATTTCTTATTAATTCATGATTGCCAGGCCACGAAAACTTGTCTGATATTGTAAACATTTTTCGCCGCGAAAGAGAAATATTTGGTAGGGACCCTTACGTTCTGCTATTAAATTTTAATTAAATTACAATATAATTAAGTATTATATATATATATATGTAAATAATGTTTTAATTCTAATTATAAGTATATAAATCTATATCTATCTAAATCTATCTATAATTCTATTCTAATCATTTAAATCTATCATATTCATAATCTCACTTTCTAATATTCTATCTATCTATCTATCATTCAATTCATCTAACTATCTCTCTATTCTATATCTACTATTCTAATCTATCTAACTCTATCTATCACTATTCTTATTCTAACTTATTCTAATTTCTATTATCTATACTTATCAATTATCTATCTAGTATATATCTATTCTATCTATCTGAGTCTAGTTCTATGCTATCCTATCAGCTATTATTACTATCTATGATATCTCCATTACTTTAATCCTATCTATCTACTCATAACTGGATTTACATATTAAATTCTAATCTATCCAATACGGTATAGCCATGGCAAATCTTATCTATCTATCTATATATTCATATTACTATAATATATACTCACATCCATAATTCATGAGTTATATATCTAAATCAATCTAATATAGAGCTATACCTTCTATCTATTCTTTTATCTATATACCTGACTACAGCTCATCAATATTCACTCTGGTGGAGGAGGAGCACAACTAATATTTCTTTAAATATGAAACTATACATTAAATTGTGATATCCTAGTTACTCTATTTAAGTGATCACACTCTCATGAAGTATGCATTCTTCCAATACACAAAAAAAGTTATAGTCCAATTCATCGAATTCCTCTCGCTCCAGTCATTCACGGAGATCACATATCTAATATATTAACCCCTGCAATCTTTAAACTCTCTTCTTCCACAAACAGAGATGAGCAGAGTATGTAGAAGAAGAGTAGATGAGTAGGCCCATGTACGAGAGACCTTGATTTGTAGAGATGTTCGAAGTATGTTAGAAACTTTGATTACAGAAGAGGAGAGAGAGAGGCCCGTGCGAAGTAGTTTATTAGAGAGTAGAGAGCCATGATGAGTAGAGTAGAGAGAGAGGAGACCAGTAGAGTATGAGACTGTAGATGCAGTATTTAGAGTCCTAACTTCTCTCTTCACTCTAATTAATCCTTTCCAACCTTATTATTTTCTCTCTTATTCAGTCACTCATTAAGACCAGTGATTCTTCGCTCGTTAGACACTATCATCTTTTTAGACATCTTGGTTTAGTTCAACTTATATCTAAAATACCATGTAATGATTTTTCGATCAATATAATTAACACTTTCTACTCTCTTTATCCTATACTTGAATATTTATTAGTCCGAGCATTTTTACTAAAAGCAGTTAGTATTAATATTAAAGAAATAGAACTGCCTATAAAAATCAAGAGTATCACGACATATATCTCCATATTATTTAATAAATACATCATAAATAATTCTTACTTGATTTATTAGATCATCAATTATATATGTCATTCTGTAATGAGAGAATCAATTGAAAGCAATCATTTGTTATATATCTGTTGGTCCAAGGTTTGAACGAAGATATGTAGAGTGCATAGATTATATATTCATTTTATTACCTCTACGATCTGGTCAACTACGAGAACTGAGAAAAGGTGCCATAAAATATAAAATTATATAATTATACTTATATATTATAAATTTAAGATAATTATTACATATTTATTTTATATAATTATTAATATTTAATTATTATATTATAATTATTTAATTATATATATATATTATATATAAATTTTTTATATTTTTTTTTTTAACAACTTAATACTAATAAATTAATATTATACACTCCCATCTATTAATATATCATATATATATGTATGATAGAGTTAATACAAGAACGATTTGATCCATTTAAGAGATGTCTAGGGGGTTATATTTATCTATCTGAGTAGTCCTATATTATAATTATATATTATTAATATTATATATTATAATTTACACGGATGGTAATAAATATCTAGACGTTAGTGGGGATATAACCTTATTCGTTTACACTCCCTATATACCATTCTGTCTCCATTAATTTATAATATTAAATTTAACTCTCGAATTCTCCGGTACTTATTTTATCCGAACCTTAAATATATAAAACCCTTAAACTTATCATAGAGAGAGGAGAGAGTAATAATGAGTTAGCAAAGAAATAATATATTATATTACTATTTATCTTAACCTTTTTTGACGTAAATAAAAGGTACGAGGTATTTTATCATGGTCAAACCCTTTATATATTCTATCATATCAATATAGTATACTATATATATAATTAAATATTAATAAAAGTCAATATAAAATTCAATTCCAGTACAGTAATACAATATACATATATATATTAATACTATATATAATATATATAGTATATATTAAGTATTAATATAATAGACTACTATATATATACTACCTATTAATAAAAATAATAACCCTGAGCACTCACAATGAACTTGAGTATTAAATACTATCAAGGAGCTCTATTTCAATTATATTTTATTATCAGTATAACTATATAGTTGCACTTAAGTTTAAGAATACTTTTTATCTCATTATATAAACTTAATAGGCACGAGGGAGGTATTCCATCTATAAGGTATATTAATATATTTTATATCCTCTAAATTAAATAATAATTACTGAAAATATTTAAATAAACAATTTATATATATATAATATTTTTAGTGTATTATTATTAGAAATAATAATTATTAACTTTATATATATATATACCTGAATATCAATAAATATATTTATATTATATAATATATTTTTATTCCCGTGTAAAGATTAGTTATAATACGTTTAAATTATTATATTCACTATTAAGTTACAATGCCTGAACTTATTTATCGGGAATGCTGTAGAGCCCTAAATTATTATGTAGTATACTATATAATTATTATTAATTTATTATATTTATTATTATATTATTTATATTAATTTAATTAATTATTATTATTTAAATTAATTAATTAATTATTCATTAATTATTATTTATATACTGTATGTATATATTCAAATTTACATTAAAGTATCTATCTATTATTATTATCTATTCTTAAATTTAACATTATTATTTTAAATATTATTTAAATTATATTTAAATAAATTATTATTATTTATAATTTAATCATATATATTTAAAGTAATTATTATTATTAAAATTATTATAATATTATTATTTATCATAATTATTATATATTAATAATATTTTATAGAGTAATAATTTAATATTATTAATTTATTTATTTATTATTATTTATATTATTATAAATTATTTTATAATATTAATAATTATTATTTATTATATTATTATTTAAATTATTATTTATTATATATATTCAATTAATTATATTTAAATAATTTATAATTATTTATATTACATTTATTATATATAAATTTATATTATTTACTAAAGTAAACTTTCTTACTGAATTTTAAATTACTAAATTAATTTATAGTGGTTAAATTTTATATGCATTTTTTTTGATTATTTATATACTTATTATTATTGATTTAATTAAATATATTTTTATTATTAATATTAATATAATTAAATAAAATATTATATATTATAAATTCAATTTAATTATTAAATATCTTAATTTAATTATATTATATTTAATTTAATTATATAATTAATTATTTAATGTTAATTTCTATTCTAATTTATTTAGATTACGGGACTCCATTCCCATTGCTTATTAATCTTAATAATTATTATTAATAATACCACCACACGCTCATACACAAACTTCTGAGTCACATACTACCGCTAGCACCTATAATCGCAGAATCGATATACTATTAACACTACACAACTCACATTATCCATATGAATAACATAGCATCTATACATACCCGGTACCTCACAACAATCAAACAAAACTAATATATGTAAACATAATCTACCACGTATTACATCCTCAATAAATCAACCAAACAATTGGGTCAAATCATATCAGGCTTCACTATTCTATATATCCTCCATTAAATACATTAAATAAGAAATTTATAAATAAAAAATCACATCTGTAAAGACGAACAGTAATGATATTGTATTATTACAAGATGTAAAGATGTAATGTTGATGAAAGATAAGACTACTATTATATATATGATAATAATAGTATATATAAGCATATCCAAAAAACTCACCAAACTGAACAGCATAACATTATATTATATATATATATAATCTATAAAACTCACTAAGCTATAAAATACTACGGATATATCGATAATATCATAGTATATCAACATCATCACATCACTAAATATACGAGCAATATAATATAAATAGCATATAACTAAATAGACTCATCCAGCCTATAATTAAATATACATTCATCATACTACTCTATGATATAGTAGTTTATACTACATAGCAGTCAACTCATTAACAATCCATAATATTTAACTTATTAATAATTATTATTATAATGACGACTCATTATATATATTATTATTACAAACATATATCTGAAAAGACAAAATGACTAAACTTGATAGTATACTCTATATACAACGGTATACACACATCAAAATACAATACACAATTTTCATGACCAACAAACTCAAGTTGAATAGCATCTGAGATCTGCAGGCATGGAACAGAATGAAGCATACAGCAACATTATTCATCAAAAAACACTCTAACAACTCAATCAACGAGACAAACCTGACCAATCCTCTGAGTAACAACAGAAAGACGAAACTCTAAACGAAGTCGGATAAATACTACCAACAAAGATCAACAAAATCATAATAACAAAACAACAACAGACACGATAATATACTCATTATAACTATCTTCAGCAAAAAGAACTACATAGAGTGTAAGATATACTAATATAAAACCCGACACACTCAATAAAGATAAAACACGTGGCGCCCACATATGTGAGCTGGCCCGAGGTCTATTATATATAATATATATATATATATTATTAATATTTATATAATATATATATATATTATATATATTAATATAATATATAAATATATATATATTATATATATATATAATTATATTTATTTATTAGTAATATATATTTATATATATCAGCGTGTTCTTATACGATACAACGAAATGATATGTTCTATGATTATAGCGCTAGCGCAGTGACGATTTGGTAGTAAGGATCATTCGGAGTTCACACATCATAACTAACTGGCTTCTACTACTTAATATCTCAACGGATACTTACACTATGCAAAAATGAATTTAACTACTACTTACCTTACATACAACTTATATTATTATTATTATTATTATTATTATTATTATTATTATTATTATTATTATTATTATTATTATTATTATATTATTATTATATTATATTATAATTTAAATATGTCACGAGAAGAGAGAGAGAGAGGAGAGAGAGAGAGGAGAGAGAGAGAGAGAGAGAGAGGAGAGAGGAGAGGTTAAATTCAGCCTTAAAACCACTTTTTCTACTTTCAACAGTTCTTTCTACCTCTGAATACAATGAAACTTAGAGTTGTTACAAACAGAATCGCAACACAAACACTTACTCTGAATACAATAAAACTTATAGATATTACAAACAGAATCAAATCAAGAGACAACAGCATATCACAACAATAACAACAATCCATGAAACATTATCTACAAGCAACAATAACATACAACAAGCAGCGAAACATCTCAACAACAAAACAGCAACAAAGAAAACAAAGCATTCACCATCCTCGGGTGATCTTATACTGAACAGCATTAACAATTTTACTTTAAATACATAAATTAAAAAGAATTCATTTTAAAAAAAAACATATTCTAAAAAATCCTTAAGGCAGGTGGAACAGTAAATAAAATCCAATAACGCAATTCCCCTAGCAACAGTGGGGTATTAATAAGGCTTTTTGCTTTCTGGCTTTACTGCTTCTGCTTTTACTACAATAGAATTCTTACTTTACAACAACCCTCAATGTTCAATAAACAGTAAATCATTAAGCGCGATTCCTAGCAACAGTGTGAATAATAGGTAGTGTGAAATACTGCTTTACTGCTTTACACTCTGCTTTAAACTGCTTTATGTTTATGCTCCTGTTTTACTGCTCTACTTGTTTACCTGCTTTCAATCATAATTTTAATAATATATAATTTAGACTATTTTATTAAAAACATTTTGTTTTATTATCATTACAGTTCACTAAACTCACTTATGTTAATAAAAATTTCTCCTTGGCCATTCCAGGAAGGGTAAGATTTCTTTTTATTTGAAAGGGGTGTAGCCCCTGCGGTCTTTAAATGTATATTAAAAGTATTGTCCAAAACATTTGTCTTTTGGAGTACCTTAGGTATTTTTTCTTTAATTTCTGTCTTTCCTGGTTGATACCAATCCCAAGCTGTTCTCTGATTTGGGTTTAAAGACATTGTATCAATGTTAAAGGAGGTAGATATATTGGAGGAAGTCCCATATCCTTTTTGTGTGGTTCCTACTCTTGGGGCTTTGCTCCTTTGATTCTCTTCTGTTTCTGGTCGTCTAGTAATCTTTACTTCATGTTTGGACTACATCATGATCTTCACTCTTGATTAACATCTTCTGTATTGTCTTCTTATTTCTATTATCCATGTTTCTCAATTCCATGCTTGCTCTGTGAGTCTTTATTTCTGAGTCTTTATTATCTGAGTCTTTATTATCTCCTTCAGGTCCTCCTGAAGCTCCATTAGGGTCAACTGGTCCGGCTATAGCCCTCTGAACCAGGTAGCAGAGAATGTGATAAACAATGTTGATAAATATGAAGCTGTAAAGAAAGTTTACAAACATAGCCATGATTCAACTTTTAATTAATTCAAGTTTCAATTCCAATACGAAACATGAACAGCTGTAGTCACCAAAAACAAGTTTTCAAACTTTTCTAAAAATTAAAAAAATTGAAGTCTCATAAAAAAATATCATTCCAAAGTTTTCAAAAATAAACCACTAAGTTATTTAGGGAATTAAACCAAAATTCCAAATATTCAAAATTTTATTTTGAAATATTTTCAAAAATTTTCCATGATCATGAAATATGTAAAGGTCTATTTTTAACTCCAGCAAGACAGTCAGATTTGATATTTTTATCATAATTAAAACTCATTTTATTCGACTTTGTGATGATAAAACTTATGTTTGTGATGAGTATAAGATTTATACAATTAAATTTAATCAAATTCTAAGTTCACATATAATAATAATTCTTTTATTGAATTCTATTGAAAATTTGAAACTTCAAAAAAATAAAAAATAACTTTTAAATCTCAACTCTATTTTAAAATTCAAAGAAATATAAAAGTAAAAATATTATCTTTCAAAAATTATTTTCGACGTTATAGATAAATGAAAAATTTTTAAAGTATTTTCGGCGATTTTCAAAGTCTTAATAAAATCGGCTTAAGAATTAATTTCTTTCAAAATCAATTATGAAAAAGAATGATTAAGAAATATTGCAAAGAATATTTAAAACTTCATTTCCAATGAAACATATGATTTTGAAACAACTATCCCCTTTTTCTAGTTGGGTGTGTTAATTAAAAATGTAAAGTCAACTTATTTCTTCAGTTTAAACTATAATTCTTTAAATCCGTAGAATCTCTTACTACAATGCTCCATGTTTCTTCTTATATAATTACAATGATACTGAGCTGCAAAACCATGTAATTACATACCAACCAAATTCATTCTGTTTAGATGTGTGGTTTTTATAATCTCTGTTGCAGTAAAAAAGGTTTCCTGAAATATTCCAGAGCCAGTGATAAAAATTATCGGATTTTTAAAGTATAAATTAATATGAAGCAATTCCTGCTTATTTTTCTAGCGTCAAAGAAAACAATTTTGATTTTTAGATCAAAAAATAACATACAATTTTCTGTATTCTGGTTCAATTTGGGCAATTGACCTTTTCCGTGACCTTTGGTGATCCTTGGCTGACCTTATGGTGACCTCTTGACCTTTGTAGACCTTTTGACCCTTTCTGACCTTTCGTGACCTCTTGAGTGACGCTTGGTGACCTTTTCGTGACCTTTTGCGTGACCTTTGGTCCTAGTGACCCTTACTGAATGGTCTGGGGTCTAACCCAAAAGGTTACCTCACTTTTGTAATTATTAATTAAGCTTTTCACTAAGTTACGGATTTCTGATAATTTGAAAAAAAACTTATTTTTTTAATCCCTCAAAAAAGAAAAAAAAAACACTTGGCTTCTTAACCCACTGTAAAAAAAACCGGTTTAAAAAAAAAACGGGTTAAAAAAACAAAAAAATTTCGTTTTTTACCACCTGAAAATATTCGCGGGACTACGTCAAATATGATTAGTAAATAATAATAATTGTGAAAAAAAAAAACAATAAATTTATTATTAATAAAAGAAAAACGACTAAGTATATATATAATATAATATAAATATATAAATATATATACGTATGTTTCATTTATATTATGAAACAAATATGGAAGGCATTTGGAGAAATTTATGGGTAAGTATTATATATTATATTTATATATATATATATATATTATATATAAAGATAATATATATATAGTTTATATATAGTATAATACAACAATGTTGTGTGTGTGCTGTTGTATGTGCAAGAGAATAAAGCGCGAGAAAGAGAAAAAGAATGGGAAAGAACTGGAGGAGAAATGATGGGTCAATTGGGCCAAAGATTTCAATCCCTCACTCTTGGAGGCGATATCCCTTTCCCCTGAATTTTGATCTCCCACTCAATGACAATCTCCCTTCCCTCCGATACTCCAATATCAGTGCCAATTTTTTCCCTCCGCTCTGGAGGCAATTCCCCATCCAATGCCGATTTTTCTTTTATCCTCCTCAACTCCTTCTCTTGTCCCCTTTTACGTATTTTATTACGATAGCTATCTTAATGAAATCACCAATATTTCATACCAGGAATTGAAATGCATATTTTTTTGCTAGGTTTTATGGTTTGACTTGGCAACTCAATATTTGCTAGTTAAATACTTTAATTTAATACTTTAACTAATGCTTTTAAGTTAAATTACTTCAGAAAATGATTCTCTACATCAATACTTTTGCATTTTCTAATTGTAAATGTAATTAACTAAGTCCCAGAAGACAGACTCTCTCTCTAACACTCCCAATGTATATGATCCTATCGAATACTCTAAAGGCATTTCAGTCTTCTGAATCTTATATAACCAAAATTGCACAATTATTAAATTTTTTGTATTTCTTTTCCTAATAATTTTGCCTTTTAAAGAAAACAAAAAAAAAAAACATACCAAACAATGTCATTAAATTAAGAAATTAAATATATTCTTTAGATATATTAAAATATTTCTAAAAAATCTTGTCTGTTATTATTTTTCACCCACTTTTCAGATTCTAAGACAGTAGCCTTTTCTATGGCTATCATGGGGAAATTTTTTCCTGTCACCCATTGTAAAATTTGATTTGTTTAACTTTTTGGAAAACAGATAACATATATGTTTTCATAAATTTAACACCTTTTTGTGTTGAAATTTGCACAAATAATTTTACATACTATATATTAATACCCACAAAACAAAAGAATAATATAACGAATAACTATTTTAATTTAAACTTTACATATGCAAAATAGCAAAAAATGTGTAAAATAATTTTCAGTACTTACAGTACCTTCATTTGAATTTTCCCACCTTTAACAGCTTGGCAATGGGTACTAGCTTTAGATTCTTTACTGGACCAAAAGTGACAAAGGAGTCACCTCTCTCTCTCAAAATTGTTATAACAATTGGCTCTTGTGGTCACAGAAAATCCTTAGGTTCGTGTAGGCGCAATCCCTCAACCGTTCCTTACGGTCTATTGTCTGTCGTCGTGAAGACAGTAGTGGCCACTACTACCAAAACCAATTTGTAGTCGATAATGCACCACTCTAAATGAGAAGATTACAGCCTCAACATCCTGGATGCAAGGAAGACAGTCTCACACTTGTGTGCGATAATATCTTTCCTCGACCAGAGCTGCCTAGGATTAATAAGACGTCTTCCAAGAGAGTTTTATTATCTCCTTCAAGATTCCTAAAGAATCCATAAAAAATATTCCTGGAAGTGTAAAAATGGATTTATTAAATGGAAAACCTAAATTAAAGAAAAAGCTGCAGAATTTCAGAGAACATCTGGAACGCATTACATATAACTTTTGTTACAAATGTTATATATGAGTTGCAATGTATAAACTTCATAGGTGCGCTCCTACTAAATTGAATTATATCTGGTTAGTTTTACCTAGTGGAAACAACCCCCTAAATAAGATGGTCTTCCTAAATAAGAGTGCTTTATCATAATAATATCGAAAAAATACACATATCACACTCATACACACAGACTACTACCAACACCCATATCACGTTATGTTAAGATAATAACGTAATTAATTTATGATTTGTATTCGATTTGAATGTTTATTAACCATAGGAGAACTTATCCACCTCAACAAACTGAATAAGTGATATTTTATATAATCGGGTTATTATTTTACTGATAAGCCACTAGATCCGCACGATCACATAACATCTGTGTTTATTTGCAAACAACTTACAGAGGTATTTTACCCATGAAGAACAGTATCTATTGTACTCTATCTATTACCGTGGTGTTATTTAGTGATTTGTATTGGGTTTTTAAACCTGAAAACATTGCTCCAACCTGAACGAAGCGTCGTAACACCCGATTTAGCTTTCAATTATCCTGGTAAACCAGGTTTATGTGGAT